>JAWLRI010000629.1:693726-750591 GCA_034781795.1 Crypturellus tataupa
CGGCCCGGCGGCCGCTCCCTCCTCTTCCTGCTGCTCCTCGCCCGCCGCCATGGAGCGGGCCGTGGTGCGGTGCGTGCCGTCCGAGCCCAAGCTGAGCCTGCAGTTCGTGCTGCCCGACGGCAGCGCCAAGCACATGCAGCGCGACCAGGCGGAGCCGCTGGGCCGCGCGCTCGCGCGCATCGCCACCAACGCCGCCAAGGGCCGCGTCAAGAAGAACAAGAAGGCGCGGGCGCAGAGCGAGGCGGAGGAGGCGGCGGCGCTGCCCGCCGTGCGCCTCTTCTCGCGCGACGGGCAGGCGGTGGGCGCGGAGGTGCCCAACGCGGCGGCGTGGCAGGAGGGCGCCGTGCTGCACATCGGCGAGGCGCGCTACCGCGTGGAGCGCAACCCGCCCGCGCTCACCGAGCTGCGCCTGCCGCGCTCGCTGCTCGCCGGCTTCCCCGTGTGCCCCAAGGTGAGCGCCGAGTTCGCGGCGCCGCAGCACTGCCTCTTCCGCTGGTTCCGCGAGGAGCGCGCGCCAGGCTGCGGCTGGGTGGAGGAGGAGGCGGCGGCCGGGCGCGTCTTCACGCCGGACAACGCGCTGGTGGGGCTGCGGCTGAAGCTGCGCTGCACGCCGGGCGACGCGGAGCGCCGCTACGGGCCGCCCCGCGAGGTGGAGAGCAGCGGTCCCGTGGAGGCCGGGCCTGGCGCCTGCACCTTCGACGCGCGGCACCTGTACACGGGCCGCGCGTGCGGTGCCGGCCGCCTCCGCGCCGTCTCCTACAACATCCTGGCGGACACGTACGCGCAGACCGAGTTCTCACGCACCGTGCTCTACCCGTACTGTGCGCCCTACGCCCTCGAGCTCGACTACCGCCAGAACCTGCTCAAGAAAGAGCTGGCAGGCTACAGCGCTGACCTCGTGTGCCTGCAGGAGGTGGACAAGGCTGTTTTCACCGACAGCCTGGCCCCAGCACTGGACGCTTTCGGCCTCGAGGGGCTCTTCAAGATTAAGGAGAAGCAGCATGAGGGCCTGGCCACCTTCTTCCGCCGGGACAAGTTCAGCCTCCTCAGTCGTCACGACATCACCTTCAGCGAGGCCCTGCTCACCGACCCCGTGCATGCGGCACTGCGGGACAAGCTGGCTGCGTACCCCGTGGTGCAGGAGAAGGTGCTGCAGAGATCGTCCGTGCTGCAGGTACCGCTTTGGCATGCGCTCTTTCCCTCCTGCGCCACATACCCTCTCCAGTCCGTAGCTGGTAGTTAACTCATGGATAAGCTGCGAAGGACGAGTGGCTGACTGCAGGGAGGTAACTGCAAATACTTTGAAGCAGACACAGGAGTCCCCAGTGTTGTCTTCTCAGTTGGGTGCTGTAAGCAAATAGGACAGGAGAGCCACAGGGGGCAAGAAAGAACAAAATGCCAACAGTGAGGCTTTTCTCCACTTATTCTGTGGAATGACATTTAAAATTTGGAGATTTAAAAAGAGGCAGTAGGAAAGAATTTTCTTCATTTTAAGATTGTCAGACGGGTCTGTTGAGTGCTGACCTGTGGTAGTCATATGTCTCACAGTTTATCAGACTTCTGAGTTGTTCACTGCATAATCTCTCCTGTTTTCCAGAATACATATTTGATAAAACTTAATTCTGGAAGTTTTAAATGAGTTTAACTTCAGTTTGCTGCAATAATGCTACTCTAAAAAGTGACAGTAGGGAAAGAAAGTTGGACAAATTTGTGAACTCAGTGAAGCCAGCACAATTGCTTACAGAGCTGTAAGTACCTGAGAGATCAGTTCTGTGTCAGGAATTTCAGAGAGCTTGGCTGCTACAGCATTTCTTGGGTTGAGAGTAGGAATAACAAGTTTGATTGAAGTCGAATTCAACATTTAAGCTTGACTTCACAACTGCATGATTCTCCAGTTTGCACGCGGGAAACAGAAATATGCCTCCAGCTATGTTGCAGAGGTAGAAAAAGAGAAAATGTAAATCAGTAAGAATGGCAAAACATTACCAGCGTTTTACAAAAAAATAAAGCAAAGGAAAATAATTTGCACAACAGGAGATAGAGTAGGTGAAAGAGCACTTGTCAAATACCTGGATGTGGTAGTAGTAATATCGGTAATCTATTGACTGATACTCAATTCATGTGAAAGAGAAATGGGTTCAGCTTCTGAGCTGTATTATTAATTAATTAGCTACAAGCCTTGAATTCTTTGGACTGGATTACCACAAAGGCACAAGCTAATACTACTTGCTTTTTAAATATAATATGTATATATAAATCCATTTGAGATTTATGATTTTTTTTTTCTTTATGTAGGTTTCGGTTTTTCAGTCTACAGCTGATCCTTCCAGGAAGATTTGTGTAGCTAATACTCATCTGTACTGGCATCCAAAAGGTAAGTGTGTCACAGTGCTGTGTGTAGGATAACTGGGTCCTGCAAGGTTTCTTCATTCTGCTGCAGCCAGAAAATGTTAGTGCCTAGGAGATACGGGGTCACATTCATTCTTGCTTCATCTTTTAATAGATTTCTCCCTTTCCTTTCCCAGTTATAATCGGGAGCTATTACAGCTTTCTGTTACATTTCTTACCTTGATGGGTCAACTCAGGCCACTTTTTTTCCCCTCTTCTTTTAGAAGGATTATTCTAGCTTGCTTAGGAATTAGTAGAATATAGCTGAAAGCAAGGCACTCACCCTGATGCAATCAACCCAAAGTGAAGACCATAAAATTTTACTTGCACATGAGGCATCCTCATTTATCTGAAGGAGCTATACTGGGCATACTGCCCCAAGAAGAACCAAATTGGACCACAGAAGCTTTTGGAAGAAACTCTCCTTCTCTGAATTGATCTTCTCTTAGCTCCACAACTTCCAGGAATACTTACTAGCATGGTTGACAAGGAGTGAGTGGTGTTCAGTACATTGACCTTATGATTTGGGTTGACTGATGGCCTCACTAATATTGGAAAGTGCCCTTAGCCTTAAACCATGTAGCTTTTTGATCTTAATATTGAAGTTGTGTTGCTGAAATATGGATGTTTAACATTCACAGTTCTGCATACATGGGTTTGATTTAAAGCATAGTCTGCTTCTGTAAAACTGCACTAGTCGCCCCCTTAAAATGCTCCTTTATAAAAACTATTCTAAAAGGTAGTGCAGAGAGGATTTAAAAACAGATTAGTATTTCAGATATATATATGATATATACTTAAAGGAGCAGTTCTGAAAAATCTAGTGCTATTACAAAATGTTCTAAGTACTGTTTTTGTATTTTTAGGTGGGAACATCCGTCTCATCCAAATTGCAATAGCCTTGTCCCACATAAAGCACGTAGCAAATGATTTGTATCCTAGCATCCCAGTCATCTTCTGTGGGGATTTTAACAGTACACCATCATCTGGGACTTACAGCTTTATTAGCAGTGGCAGCATTGCTGAAGATCATGAAGACTGGGCCTCTAATGGAGAAGAAGAAAGGTGCAACATGCCCTTAGATCATTCTTTTAAATTCCTAAGTGCATGTGGAGAACCCGCTTATACAAACTATGTTGGTGGGTTTCATGGATGTCTGGACTACATTTTCATTGACAAAAACGCTCTTGAGGTTGAACAGGTCATTCCATTGCCAAGTCATGAAGAAGTAACAACCCATGAGGCTTTGCCAAGTGTTTCACATCCCTCTGATCATATAGCACTAATATGTGACTTAAAGTGGAAATAAAGCAGCATCTGCATGGTGCTTGTGAGTTTTCAAACAAGAAGTCAATTTACTGTTGGGGAACTGAAGTTTCACCCTGGTTTACATGTTACTAAAGAGAAATAGAAGCATTACTGAAAAGTTCATGTGCTTAGTGGTTCTACTGCCTATTATCTGACTATTCAAATATTAGCATGACAATTCTTCCTTTCCTTTTTTTTTTATATGCTCATAGAAAATTCAGATTATTTAAAAGGGGGAGGTTTGAACACTGGAATATCATATACCTTTTTACAGCTTTTTTTTAAAAGAATTAAGAATACTTTTGTTAAAAAGGATTTATGAATCCACTTTGATTTAAGACCATAGGAACTGAAGCCTGCTCAATTCAGAACCAAATGCAAAACTGAAAGACAAATCTTTCAAACAAGTTTAGGCCTACAAAGAGTCTTCACTTACTAAAATTCTAGATAAAGTAATGATAAGTGGCATGATTGACTTACTTCTACTTACCACTTTTGGAAAAGATACTCTTTAATTATCAGTGAAGAGATGTGTTCAACAAAATCAGAGGCCTTAATTTCAAGATTATAAGGGATTTTGAAATACCTTTCTTGCCCACTTAATATACCTGAGGGTAATTTTAGCACTGGTTAAAACTTGCTTTCAAATACAAACTACACCTACTTCAAGCATCTGTTCCTGCTGTTTTATAGTCATTTCCAGTATAAGACATCCAAAGCTTGGGACAGCTTTTTAACTCTGGACAGCAGGGAGATTTTTAACAATTTATAACCCTTATGCTCTCCCCCTACCTGTAAACAGGCTCTTTATGTGATGTGTTAGCTACCTACCTAAATTAAAAAGAAAAAAGTGATTGGGAAACCTTTGTCAAGTTATTCTATTTTGTTCCTCTTTGGTGTACAAAGGCAGCCTGATCTTTTCTTGTATTTATTCCTCCCACAAATTGTCTAGTCTTTTCTATTTTGTAGAAGATACGGGATATTGGGAAATGTCTATTATCTATACTTTCAATAGGGGAAAGGGATATCAATCACTAACAAGCTTCTTTTCCTATATCATTAGTTTCTATAAAACTAATATGGTGTTTGAAAGCCAAGTTATGCCTCTTTGACCTAATAAATTTCCACTTTCAATTCTCCATCACTGGTATTAGTTGCTTTCTTTCATGGCAAAACAAGCCCTATATTACTAGTGCAAAAACCAAGCTGAAGTCCCTGTTAAAGCACACTGCCACACAGGGTGAAGTGCAGACAGCCGGGTAATTGGACTCAAAATATTTTAGATAAATGCATATCCAGGTATTATTCTTTGTGAAGTCTAATGAAGGAGTATAATTAAACTTAAAAGTAATCTTCACACTACACTTGAAGATTTCAACTTTGTAAGCACATTGTATCTTTAAAGGTAGAAAAAATAAACAAGATCTGTTCAAGAAAGAACATCTGCAAGTATTGACTCTTTGGAAACATACTGCAGTATAATCCAGCTAGGTCACACACTTTATGCAATTCACTGGCCCTGGAGGGAAGGAACAAAAATTTATTTAGTAATCTCACCTTGTTGTCTAGAAGGAGAAATGTCTCAGTTACTTAGAATAAAGCTGCAACTATGTTTTCTGTTCAGTCTCCCCTAAACCGCTGCTTTAAAATGACCATGCCTTGAAGAGCTGTTCTGCTGTTGACATAAAAGTGATTTTTTTACCCTTGGACAAAGACAACATCTTTTCCTTTGGTTGTTGGTAGTACAATTAGTCTTATCCCTTGGTAGTAAGACAACTAGTGCTGCTAGGCCGAGCCTGCATTAACAGACTGTTTTAAAAGAAAACAAAGTCTTGCTGACTTCCTTATAAACCCACTTTTTCCCCCCTATTGTTGTTATTTTCTGCTTCTATGCGTGCATATAAGAACATACACCAAAACTCTTCTAAGGACAGGTAAAAGGGAGTTTGGAAAATCAAACAACCAACCCCTCCACCCCAAAAACAATAACAACAACAAACAAAAAAATAGAAGCAGAGGAAACACCTTCATGTTTGCAATCTAAAGACAAGCAGCCATTCCAAGTGTACACCAGCCTCAAGAGACTGATGATTAGAACAAAGAACACATAATATAGACCATACTTGGAAAACATTTTGAAAATTACTGAGACAGTTTCATAGGAATACACTCCCAGAAGTGAAATCTATTTCCTCGGTCAATTGCAACATTTTTCCACAGGCCATCCAGTGTGTTGTGTCCCTTCCACAGTTCCACATATGACTCTTTATTTTAAGTTTAATTATACTCCTTCATTAGACTTTGCAAAGAATAATACCTGGTTACGCATTTATCTGAAATATTTCAAGTCCAATTTCCATTTAATATTACTAGGAAATAAAGACCTTTCTTCGTAATATCACAACCTTACAGAGTACTCAAAAACAAGTACCATTTTGTTAACAGAGTGCCAAATTTACAGAAAGACTGAGGTGTCTCCTTCAGTTCCTCATTATGCTCAGAGTAGCATTACACTGACTACTTAAATAGCCATAAAGAACTATATTGACTTTGTCTTGCTACACTTTAGCATAACCTTGACCCCTCATTCAGTCCCAGACCTCCAAAATGAGGCACTCAAGATCTTTATTTTCAGACTTGGATTTTAAGATTCACTGTTCTATAGAAAATTAGAGCCTATTGGTACATGCTTGGTATATGTTTTCTCTTAATCAAATGTGTTAAAGCCTTGAAATATGAACTTGCATTTACATGTGTAATTCAAGTACATAGTTGTTAACAGACAGCTCAGCTAAACCAGA
Organism: Crypturellus tataupa; assembly: GCA_034781795.1. Taxonomy (NCBI): domain Eukaryota; kingdom Metazoa; phylum Chordata; class Aves; order Tinamiformes; family Tinamidae; genus Crypturellus; species Crypturellus tataupa. Next base: position 700,224 of record JAWLRI010000629.1, read on the forward strand.
ATATTTAATTACCTAAAAGCATTTCCAAGTTAAAACAGAAATCTGGTTAACACCAAACAGAATGTTTCTTCAAGATATAGGCTTACGTATCTTCAAGAGCCCTGGAGTTTTCTCTAGTTGTTTGTGTGCACAAGGACAGCAAGAGTGCCATTCGTGCCATTCTTAGAAGCTTCAATCTAAGTTAAAGCAAAAAAATGTCTTACAAGGAAACTACTCATAACAACTGAAAGTAGTTTAGTCTTGCCAGGCCTTGTCACAGGGTTTTCTTGTAGGGATGAGAACAAGAGCTGGGCTAAAAATAACAGAGGAGCTGGAGTTAACTCGGTGGTTAAATCATACTTTGAGTTCCTAAACACATACTGTTAATACACAAGATTGAGCAGTTAGAAGAATAGAACAAGAGCTATTAACAGTAAAAATATACATTTGTAGCAGCTCCCCCCAAAACACTAAGTTAATTTAAGTGGGTTTGGGGACTGGGGAGAAGAATATAAAAGCAAACAGTAGTCACGTGGAGTTCATTTTTGGGGGTGACTATCATTATTAATACAACATCGTCCAAATCCCTGGAGAAGTGCTCCAGTTAGGTTTCCAGGCAGCCACTAAGAGAATCTGATTCTGCTGTTAGAACCCATATTTTCTCTAAAGTAGATATAACTGTGAAACAGACGTGCATACTTTTCAAGGCATATCACATTTGTTTCATTACATTTTTTGTAGCTGTTACTATTTTCATATCTGGACATCTTAAAGAGATTTACAGAATCACAACTCCAAAAGATGCTTACAGAACTATATAGTCCTCGATGACATCTACTCTGCTGCACTGTATAGGCATTGCCTACCTTTAGCATCTTCCATCCTATACAGCTCCAAAAAAATGAGAATATAAGACTTATGTTCACATTCAAGCTGCAGAAAAATTTAGTATATGGAAAAATAACAAGTGAAAACTTGAGGTTTAACTATTTCAGGAATCAACAGCATACACAGAACTATACATTTTATAATTTTATTAGGAAGAATTCCAAGTGGGTTATGAAGAAACTAATCCATTGAATTTTGATGAATTTTCCAAAATTTCTTTATGAAGATATGTTCACCAACAAACAGTAAAATTTCAGCAGAACTATTATACACTGGGCAAAAATAGTCAGGCTGATACCAAAAAGCAACATGCAACATAAAAAAAAAGATACAATATAAAGGAAGACAATCTGCTGAAAATTAAAAACAACCTCAACATGAGCTCTTCGCAACCAGCACAGAACTATTCTACCCATCAAATCCAATTCACACAAAGGCAATATGGGCTGATAGAACCCAAAGATTAATAAAATGTTCCTCAGTGCAGTAGATCTGAATAGTGTTTTAGAGCATTTTCTTGGCTGGAACAAGCAGTATTAGGAAGTCTTTTTGGCAAGGGACAGAAATAAATACATATGGAATGCTACATTTTTAAATCAGCAGACTGTCTGAGGAATGAAACAGGGCATCAGTAAACTAAAAGTAGCAGGGAGGAAAGAAAAGGTTTTTTTAAACATTAATTTATTCAGGCTCAAAAGAGTATTTCAGACAGATTTTAAAGATGTCACAATAACTCTATTCAGGCATTTAGACTAACAGGGGATAAAAATCAGAAGATACACTTTTTCCAAGTTAAGGAGATATTTTTACCCAAGCATATTGCTACCTTTGCAACATGTAGCTCGGTAATCAATAATTGGCAACAAAAAAGTTGAAACGCTGTAATATCCTGCCCAAATCAGTTCCAGATACTGTAATAACCAAGATACAAACTAATTTTGTTGTAACAAGCCTAGACCACTTATATCAAACATGTCCCTGGTGAAAGAGTCATCCAGTTCAAGTTAGCGTTTTGAGAGTTCGTTTGACAGCCAGTCAAGGCCCTCATAGAGACCAGTTCCTTGTGTAGCACAGGTAGCTTGGACATACCACTGTTAACAGAGAACATAGACAAGGATTAAAGTTACAAACTGCCAAAATGCAAAGTTGTCACAGTATGTGACACCCACATACTGACTCAGAGTTATTTTAACATAGTTTTACACCATAAATAGAGTCAATAGTGAACATATGATATTTTCATAAGTTTGGAAAAATCTGTATAAATAGGAAGGGAATGGAGATTTACAAACACTCATTGTTGGCCCACCAAACACTAAAACAAGTATTAGCAAAGAAATAAATTCAGAAATAACTTACATTTGAGTTATATGCTAAAAACTATCTTCACAGAATGGTCAAGGTTGGAAATTACCTCTGCAGAGCATCTAATCCAACCTCCACTCCTCCCTTGTTGTGTTTGTGAGAATGGGCATGGAATTATCTAATTTACAGACTTCCAAAACACCTTCTAAAGATATAACGTATCATTTTACAGGAAAAGATGAAAACTTCAATTTATAGGGAGATTATATTTACAGTCTACAATAAAGTAAACGAGAGTTCATCAACAAGGGAAGTTTAGCACTTACGGTTCTGTTACGCAGAGACTGAAGACCTAGTTTATCTGTCATTTCACTGATTGCCATGGCATTTGGCAGATCTTGTTTGTTTGCAAACAGAAGTAGCACTGCATCTTGCAGCTCATCCTCCTGAAGCTAACAGAGTAAATGGCTGTGTTAGTAAATTAGTTCACTTTAGTGATTGTTGAAGTAATTGAAATATTTAAGAAACATAAATACTAATTGAAAGGTTATAAACTTTTTAATTCTCACTCCTGAATCACCAGTAACTATTTATTGTAATTAACTGTAACCCAACAGAACTGCTAGAACATGTAAGGAAACCTTATTTCACTAGGAAGCCTAAATCCACTGGCATCTTGCTGCTAATGTTTTTAGTGCCAAATTATTTTTTCCCCAAAAAAATATTTTCTCTGTTACATTGCTCTTAAGTTTTTATGGAGAAAAGGCTTTAATGCATTATTAGATCTGAAACTGAAGCTCTCTTTCGGCGTCCTAATTGTATTTTAGCGTTATGTGACACAGAATTGGAAGGTATGCAAAATATAGGCTGAGTGAGCTCACTAAAATCCTAAAGCTCTCAGATGCTTATATGCTTGTTAGGCTTTCAAATAAGCCTAACAATTTTATTTCAGAAGTTAATGATATTTACCATTTTCTGCAGAACTTCTGCTGCTTCCTGGATTCTCTCTCTGTCATTGCTATCTACCACAAAAATGAGGCCCTGCAAGAAGATAAGCAGTTTTGAGAAACTATTGTAAACTGTAAACACGCAGTACCATTAAAAAGAAAACAAAGAACTCTTATTAAATACTGTAACCATCTCCCCCCCATATTTAACCAAATTTGTCAGAAATCTCAGCATAAGCAATGCAAGAAGGCTGTATGAACAGCTACATCCTGAACATCCACTGCAAAAGTAAACTAGGCTTTTAAAATTAATGGAGGTAAAAAGAAAAAAAAAAATGCAAATTGAAGATTACTGTGGAAATCATTAATTTCAGGAAAACAAGAGAAGTGTGATAAGCTAATATAGTCTTTCATCCCTTCCCAGAGTGGGGAGCAGCTAGGGTTTCCTAAATGCTTCCTCATAAAAAGCACCAAGAAAAGCCTTAACAACAGGCCCAAGTTTGCAGACAAGTCTGTACCAATCAGTATTTCTAATGGCATTTCAGTTATTCAAGACTCCTCCTTAAACTCTCACATACACACGTATGTACTCTTAAAATCTCAACTTGAAACCACTATATTTTATCATTCTCTAAGGAAAAAAAAGCATCTTTTTCTTTTATCTTCAATAACAAGGCCAAAGAGGAACTGAGAACAAGTATTCCTTGACTCGCAGCCATATTTTCCCATCTCCTTTTTGCCCATCCAGATTTTTCTACTATTCTGTCCCCAACTATCACTGCAGCAAAGATGTTTTTATAAACAGTTCTATATTCAATACAGGCAAAAAAACACTCCTACATTTCGCCAGCACTAATAAGCACCTTACTACTTTTGAACCCAAAGGAAGAATCAGTTATGTCCCCCAAAATGACAGCAGACACATCAGTGTGAAACTGACATTCTCCCCCAACAAAGATCCCTTTTATGACATTTTCAGACACTCAATATACTCAATATACTGATGCAGCAAGGTGAAAACTGTATAATTTGAGACTGACTAGAAGTAGAATGGTGTTTAGACAGTAGCACTTCTTTATATATAAAGCAATGCTTCAAGTTCAAACAGATGATTAGACAAACCAGCAGAGAGAGCAACATGAACAAGGGCCACCCACCCCAGGAGCTGCTCTAGCACAATACAGAACCCTGGCTGCAGGTTAAAGGATGTCACTCTGCAGGCTATGCTTGAGACCAAGACTTGAAACCTTCAGGGTAACAGAGCAACTTCACCTACAACTTGAAGTGAGTGTCCTTCAGAACTTCCAGGAGATAGTGAGGACCGTTTCTGAAAGGAAGGCACAGAAGGCAGCGTGCTTTCCATACATGGGCTACACAAGAAAATAAGCTCTTACAAAACGGTTCTTTTCTCAGTCAGAATCCTTACCTGTGTGTTTTGGAAATAATGCCTCCAAAGCGGTCTGATTTTATCTTGACCACCAACATCCCAGACCGTGAAGCAGATGTTTTTATATTCTACTGTTTCCACATTAAAGCCTAAAATAAGAGAGTCAAATAGTTAGAGATAGTTAATGCTAAGGCTAACAGGCATTGTAGTCATCTCAAGAATAAATGGTTCCCCAATGTCACTTCTGGTATTTTAATAATGCACTTCATATATCCTTCGGTCACAAACTGATGGAAAAACAGATGTTCAGGGGACATATCTCTACCTAAATAGCTTGCTCTTGTCCTCCTCCTGAACATCTGTACTGGCCACCATCAGACACAGGATTTTGGGCTAGACAGACCTTTGTTATAAGTAAGACACTTACTCAGCTATGGCAGTACCATATCCTATATAATATGCTGAAAAGATGAAAAAGCTGTTTTTGTCTTGATTCCTATATTAACAGCAAAGACAGCAGATTTCCATGCCCTAGAAGCCTGTCTTTGCAATCTAAATTTAACTTTTAACAAAACTTAAGAGACCAGAATGGATTATCTTACCAATAGTGGGAATTGTGGTGACGATTTCTCCTAGTTTCAGTTTATAAAGTATAGTTGTCTTACCAGCAGCATCCAAACCAACTAGAAAGAATGCAAAAACAACAACAAAAAAAGTTTAGTTCATAATATAAACAATCTGCTAATTTCAAAGACATGCCATTTTATATAGGACAGTTTGTGGTTTTTTTTCCCCCAGAAGAAAAAAAAAGAAAAGCTCTTCAGCTATTTTTAATATACTACTGTATTACCTTCTACCCAGCACTGAGAGAAAATCCAAGCAACGATGATAACAAACTCTAACAAGGTTGAATTCTCAACCTACAGGCTCACAACTTTATAGTCATCTTCCTGGATATTACCATTTTAACTGAACTACTTCTAACTCAAATGAGGTCTTACACTTACCTGATACCATATATACCTGAATGAATCTGAGCTAACACTATCACTGGCAGAAACTTCAGCCTCTCATTCCTTTTATTTAGTAAAGATTTTCATCTTTACAAAAAAGATTTCTTTTGTATTGACCAAAATACAGAGATGCTGGGAAACTCCTGCTTTCCTACTCCATATAAACTAAACTTTGCCACATCCATTCCATTCATTGAAATCCACTAGGACAGTCTCCTTGGAAGTCACCACTTTCAAACACACAAAAAGCTTTTTGTCCTGGAATTTGCTTCCCCATTGCTATTGCAAAACTTAAATTTGTTGTCTTTCAAGGTAAACTGAGAGATAAACGTGTGACGTAACTTAATGTTATCACTGCTTGATAATATTCTAAGTGGTCCAACTTAATATGCTACTTGATGACTGCCATTAATTGTAACTTTTGATGACTTGACTGTTAATAATGCATATGTTTCCTTAGTGTTGCAATGAAGTGTAATTTGAAATCATCTACTTACTCAGAATGAAACCAAACTCTTAAAAGTTTCCTTCCTAAGACAAACCGCAGTTACAGAAAACTATTGGCAAAAATCTACCTGTATGTGTCCTATATTATGATAGCAATGGTCAAATGAAGGTTTAACTTTCCTACTGTCTATGTGCTTGTCTCTTTCAGAACCACACATACACATGAACAAGAAATATCGGATGCAGTTAGAAGTTTCACAAGAACTTGCAAGACAAACTTCTAAATGTTAACATTTTTCCTGCAACAATAAAGTCTCAGGTAGTCTTAGGAAACTCTTTAAGAGAACTCTGAAACCTTCAAATATTCCATGCACACTGAAATGCTGTCTTTAACAGCACAGTACTTCAAATCCCACACTTGTCTTGGAGCTCAGCCATAACATTAGCATTTAAAGGATACCTAGATATTTAAGACAGAATTGTCATACATGTGCATTATATATGTTTTTTCCATAACAAAGTTAAGAGCATTTAGAGAATGAAGCTATACATATAAACAAACTTTTCGCACCTCCAAAAAAACCAAAATCACACATCAAAAGCCAAATAGTTATGTGTAGAACAAATACTGATAGCTAGATTTGTTACAGTTAGCAATGATAGAAAAAAAAGCTTTAGCTACAAGAATAGTTATAGTGCATAAGTATTATTCTGCAGACACAGATAAAGAAAAGTTAACTTCAGTTAACCCATGGTACTTATGCTATTGAAGATACATATAGTATTAAGAATCATTTCAAGATATGATTGGAAATTTATCAGAGAAACTAAAAATTTTAACTGTTGCCTCAAGATTTGCCTGGACTTAAGAAGTTCCCAGCCAAGTTATCCACCCTGCTCTTGGGTCAGAGCCTATTACTGCCACAGTGGAGTTTGCAGACAGGTTATTAGCTGTTACATTAGCTATGCAAGCACAAAGCCCAGAGCCTTTGCTTAAACACACAGTTATCCACAATTTTAATTAAGCTGTTGGACTTTGCACCAAGGCAGGCTGAGTTACCAATACAAGCACTCTTCTTACTTCACAGTTGAGAGATCAGATTTTTGCAGAGCAAAAGCAACTTCTGCAAATCACCACAAACAGATGCGTAAAAAAAGGTCACTTTTAGCCAAATCACAAATCTTTCAAAGTCTAAATAAACAACAGTCTGAAGATTCATATATCTTATTCCAAATTACCAGTTTTCCTTTTCAGGAAAAGACATTTCAAAGTACCAAATCACATATATTCTTTTGAGCTGCCAGGAAGTAGAACTGTTAGTAGCCCAGTAGTTTGCAGTACTTGCTCTATCAGCTGTCTTCAAGAAAAAACGCTTGTCAAGGGACACTAAACTAAAGAATACAATTTACCTCTGTATCACCAAGTTGAAGTTGATAGCACCATCAAGATAAACACCTAATTGAGTCTTAGATTCCAAAGTAATCTAAAACAAGTTTCCAACACCAGATTTTCACTCCAGTTCCACAGTGTGACCACTCATGCATAACACTGAGGTGCAAGAATCTTGATGCCCTGTGAGACTGCCAGTATTGCAGAACATTGAGATTAAAGGACAAGTGGAAAGCAGAGACTTGCACTTGCAACTGTTTGTCTCTAAACCAAGCTAAACATCCTCTTCCTCTAGCTAGAGGAAAAACACCTACAATGCTTTCAGTTACTGTTAAAGCAAATATAGTTCTAGGTCCTTTACTCTTCTTAAGAGTGTTTAATTTATAGTTTTCCCAGTCATGTTTCTAAATTTCTAAGCTTCTAAGCTTGTAGTTCATTTGTGCCTGGGAACACCATTCATGTGACTTCCTGAAGTTGAAGGAAAAATCCTAAGGTTCTTTTTCAAACAACTACCAACTTCCTGCTTTGGTTATGGGCTGCTGCATATTAAGTTGCCTAGGTCACCAGAGCATAACGTGTCATATAAACAATAGATTTATATATATTAAAAAAAAAAAAAGTTTACTTGTCAAATGGAATTACTACCAAGACCAATAGACTGTGGTTATCAGATCAACATTTCCAGGAGTTTAGTACAGAATGTCATGTGTTGCTGTTTCCAACAGGGATATTGTCCATAATCAGAGAAGGGAGTGGGACAGGGAGGAAGAAACAACAAAACAACATTTCTTAACTGAAGTGACATTCACATTACAAACAAAATACATCTTAAATGATAATAAAAAAACTAATAAATCTTTATTTACTGCAGAATTGTATCCCTTCACTTTTCTTCTACCTTGATTCTGTTTTCCTCAAACTTCAACATATTTATCCCTAACATACCATCCCTCTTTCAAACGCAGCTTAAAGTGGAGAATTCTTTACTTTGTAGTACATGTAATACTCTTACTCTGCAGTACATGGAATGTTTCTCTGGATAACTTCTCAAGAAAACATCATGCCGAAGGATGAGCAGTGAATAAAAAATGTTCCACTGTAAGCGTAAGAAACCAGATGCAGAGTTTTACAGGTAAGTACATGCAGGGCTAAGACTCAAAAATTTGTCTAACACTAAGTTTACCCAGTGTAACTTTTATAAACAGAATTAAGCATCACCCTTTTATCATAAATGTGATTTGAGACTAATCAAAGAATGTTTCACTTTTGGTGTTGATACATTATTTTTCAGATGCTTTCAACATATTTGATGAGAAATACTCAAAATTCTGTAGTAGCACAAGGTCTAAGAGCTGAATCAATTCCCTTTTACCTGGACTTTTCAGAGGAACAGAACAGAATAAACAGCCTCAGAGAAGTTTCTTTATAATTAACCTTCTCTTCACTGTCAACTCACTAATATGTTTTCCCCTCTAAGTATTTCTCTGTAAACATCTTACCTAGTAAAACTACTTCACTAATATAAATGCAGAAACCTAAAGGTCTTACCTTATATAATTTATTTTCAAATAATATATTGAAAATTATCATCTTTGAAGAAAAGATTATTTCAGTCTCTGCATTAATTCAGACATTTGCCCTCAAATTGCCAAATTATGAGGTAAATATTACAAACAGTTTTTTTTCCACGTAACAAGATATGCCATCTGCAGTATATTACACTGTGATCCTAAAATCCCTAGGTTAAGTCCTAAGTTATGCAGTCATCACAATATATCAATGTCTTATCCTAATACACTCCCTAAAAAAATCAGGAGCAGCCTCATGCTCTAATCAAGCCACATATTTGAATATAATTAAACCCTTCAAATCTGAGTTCAGGAAAAGAAAACAAACCAAAAATTGATGTAAATGAAGCAAATATTAGATATTCTGATTTAATAACCCTATATCTAACATGGATTTGAAGTAACTGCCCACCAGCGATGGAACTAAAGCAATTTTAATGACATTGTTTGTGTATTTTCATTGTTCTGCAGAATATAACAGAATTACAACCATAGACACTATCTTGTCTTGCTGTCAACTCATTTGAAGGTTACCTATTACTCATTTACAGTAACGAAGAGTCTAACTGCTATGCAGACAGTCAACTAACTTGCCTAAAATGAATAGGTATACGAGCATTTCATATAATTTCTTAGAGCAAACTATTTCAGTTCACAAGCAGATATGAAGCTCCATCCACTTTGGTAACAGAATTTGAGAAAAATTGAGGGTGTAAGATTTGTGAGCACGTTAAGTGTCGGTGGCATAGAAAAGGGCAGGATAAGCTCAAGTCAAGGAGGAAACAGGGAATGCGGGGTGCTAGTTCTGACCTTTTGAACTACCGTCTTAGAGGGAGCACCTTAAGAAGCTATTAGCTCCAAGCATTGCACAACTCACTTCGCAATAAAAGAAATGGGATCTAATACTGAATGAATAACGACGTGCAAGCAGTAAAGCCCACCGCGTGCTGGCAAAGGGGGGTTACAGCAGAGGCGCAGGGAAAGGCAGGGCCGCGATCCCTGCCGGAGCGGGCGGCCCCCCGGCTGCTCAGCCCAGCCACTACGCGGCGTGTGGGGGCTCCGGGGCTCTGCCGCAGCCCGCGTCGCGCTGCTCCCCGACAGCGGGACGGGCGCCGCGGCCTCCTCTCCCGCGGCCCCATCTTTGTCCCGCACGGGCGGAAACGCAGGTGCGAGGGGAAAGGGCTGAGCGGCCCAGGTCCCCCTGTGGCCCCAGAGAAAAGCGGCGGAGGCTCTATCGCCCAGCGCACCCGCACCCCCGGTACCGGGGTGAGGAGGAGAAAGAAAAGAGCAAGACGAGAACCCAGAGGGGGCCGACATGCGCCTCCGCTCCCCGCTTCCCCCGCCGCTGCTTCCCGCCCCTCCGTCCTGCACTTCCCGCAAGCCCGGGGGGTGGGTGTGTGTTGGGTGGGGGGGGGAGAAGACGCCCCTTTACTGTCCCCAGCCCCCTCCCCCGCCTCGGGTCGCGCCCGTGGAGGAGAAAGGGAAGGAAATGCAGGGAGCGGCTGAGGCCGGGCACCGCGGAGGGGGCTCCGGCGGGCCTCGACGCCCCTTACCCATGAGGATGCGCATCTGCTTCTTGCCGAAGAGGCGCGAGAAGAGCGACGAGATGGTGAGGCCCATGGCGGCAGCGCTGGGCGGCGGCGGCGCGGGAGAGGGGAGGAGGAGAACGAAGAGGAGGGGAGCGCGGCCCGGTCGTGGCTCGGCTCGCGGATCCCCACGGGCGGCGGCGGGAGCCCCGAGGCGAAGGCTGCGCTCGCGCTGCTGCTCTGCGGCCGGAGCCTCGCCCGCTCGCTCGCTCCTCGCTCTCTGCCACGTCACTCTCGCCACGGCCGCCCCGGCTCCAACGCGGACAAATTCACGTCACGCTTTGCCACATCCCCCCGCCCAACCGCCCAACGGCGGCGCGGACTACAGCTCCCAGCGGGCCCCGCGCCCGCACAGCGCTCCGCACAGCGCCCGCGCCCCGCGGCGCATCACGGGGGATGGAGTCGGAGGCGCCCGGCCGCCGCTTCCGGCCGCGCTGCGGAGGGCAAAGCGCGGCATGTCGGGAAGCGCGGCCACGCCCCGGTCGCGACCCCGCTGAGGCGGCGGGAGGCGACGCCGCCCGGGTCGGCGGGGGTGGAGGGGAGCAAAAGCCGCAGAGGAGGGTTAAAAAGAACAAAACGAGCAGAATCCCCACATTCCGTATCCTAATATATATCAGTTCTAGGGTACAGCTGTCTCAAACGTTAAAAAAAAAAAATAGCTCAAACAGCAGATGCATGAGGAAGGCACCAGCCCACCCAGAAATGTAGGAAAAGAAACTTGAAAGAAACAGCCGGGGAGAAGGCTCAAGGAAACAGACCCCTTTTTTATAAAAACCAAGGGGTAAAAGGAAAAGCTGTGGTCATGCAGTACCGCCCTTCCCCAACACCATTCACACAAATACTGCTACTTGCGCTTTCATTTACGGAGTGAGGAGGGCAAGTCTCTACCTAAGAAAGCAAAACCCTCCTGCTTACAGAGCCTGTGTGAGGAGAGGCAGCCTGGGCACCCTGCACACATAACGCAGTGACACCTGCCTGTGGATTTACAGTTAAGTAGTACATTGCTTATTTAATAGCTGACAGTTAAGTTTACTCTCCTCTTACCCTCATGGCAACAAGCCTGATCTCTTCAGCGAAGACACCTGCAGCCCTTTAGCTGTAGTGTTTCTTTACAAGAAGTGCTATATCTCTTTTGGAGGAACTGTTTTAAGTGTCCAGGTGCTTCCTCCTCCTCATCTAGGGACCTTTTCCCATCCAAGCCCTGCATTTAAATCAGAGGAATAAAGCGGTAAAGTTATCTGAAGTAGAAGTTATTGTCTCGTCCTTTACCTCTCCAGCCTCAGATGAGCAAGTACTTTAAACAGACTGAAAAAACAAAGAAACAGGGATGGGGAAAGCCTAGTTCACCACCTACAAACTGCCTTCTGCTCTAAAGCCTCTGCTGCACCATGCAGAGGTAGCCCTGGTGAAGTGCTCATGCTCACTGCAAAGGAACTGCAGAGGGACATTAGAAACCAGCAAATTAGTAATGAAAAAAATAAAAATAGGCAAACAAACAAACCAAAAGCCTCTAAGTTTTCCTTTTACTTTTCTTTTGCACAAGCTTCTAGTATTTCTGTTTAAATGCCTAGTTGGGGATTTAAACTAATACCAATACCATAAAAGAAGGCTGAAAAAAAACTTGCAGATTGCCTCCCACTCCTATGTATTCCAAAAGGTCTCAGGTTAAGCAGATAAACTGAACACTGTAATGCATTTTGCTGGGAACCCAGTCCCTGCCCTTTGCTTTGTGGAAGATGCTGCAGCTCTATCACATAACAAGTACATACTGCATGATCCAGCTACAACAGCACTAAGTGTTACCATCTATTTCTGGTCACCTAAAAGGAACACATCACAGCATATAGCTTAATGGAGGTCAGGGTAAGAAGCAGTCTCCGCAAGCTGCTGAACAGCTTCAGTTCAGCATGATTCGTCTAAGTCACAAAACTTTTCCAAAGTTAAAAAAAAAACTTTATTTTTTACAAAAATACATATTTGCAGTCATGTGATAATAGGTTACTAAAGTTGCTAAGAGTTAAGATGGTTCAAAGAAACTACACAGCGCTCCAGGTTAAATATTTAAGATAATTTAGTGTAAGAATATCCACTTGCTAGTTTCTGAACTAGAAATGCTATTCTGAGTGTGCAAAAAAAAAATGCAAGTTAGAAATTAATGCCCAAGTGGTATAGTTTAAGTAGCACAATAGATGCATTAAACATTTGTTCATGAATAATTTTATACAAACAGTATTAAAATACAGATTTTCATAAAAATACTGTTGTGATACTCTATCCAAATAAGTCATTTTTAGAAAGATGGTATGAAAAAATGATCACAAAAGCATTTCCTGTAGCAGGATTACAACGTCTTAAGTTTTTTTTTTTTTTTTTTTTTTAAAAAAAACCCTATCCAAGCACTTAAAATAAGAATTTATTGATAACTGTGATCCACTTATCATGTAAGAGTGTATGCTGTGCGTACATGATAGCATTAGGTTAGTTCTGTGTGAAATGGGTCAAGGAATACTGCATCTGGAGCAGCTGAATTCATATATACCACCGAAGCTTGTCCAAGAAGATAAATGTCACATTTGTCTTGTGCAATATGCAAGAGGAAATTATTCTTTATGCAGGTGTACTACATGCATATGTTGAAGAATAACTTTGTACTACAATCTTAACTTGCCACAGTTTGACCTTTTCATAGGTTTTCTTCAAGCTAGAAGATCTCCTTTCTGCCCCATTTCCTCATCAGGGATCATACTGGTACAAGAAAACAAACTTAAAGGAGCTGACTGCTACAACCTCCAACTAAAAGAGATCCTCTGTCAGCTAACTGCTGAAATTATTTTTAATCTTACTGCATTTATTTTCTGTGATGTGTAGTAATCCATTTTAAATCCTGCCTGTCAGCAGCTTAAAAACCACCAATTAGAATATCATTAATTTATATATTAAGGCATGTGAATAAGAGCACCCTAAGTATCTGATAGTGAATGGAAGAGACTTTTCTCTTCATGAAATACCTGTCAGTTGTCTTATCTTACTTGAAGATATTACAGTAATATGATCACTGGAAAGAGAGTAAGAGAGAAAAGCAATTAAACAACTGATCTGTTTGCTTGTCTGTGAGAATGCCTCTACTGAAACAGTTTTGAAAGCAATCATTTTTCCAGTAGAATACCTCAAATAGTATGTACTCTGACCAAGTCACAGGATATGCTTGTTGGGCTTATCACCAGCTAAAAGCACTAATAAAACAAAGGAAAAAAAAACCCAAATTTAAAAGCAACTGGATAATCTGTCAACATGACAGTACAGAATCTGTATTACATACCCCTGAGTTATCATGATGGGTATAGCAGCACCAGTTCAAAAATATTCCGCAATGCCAGCACTGCACTGTGGTCCTACACTATGGTATACTTTCATATGCCCACAGATTTTTCTTTAAGAGCACTTATTTCAAACATAATTAAATAGAGGAATTTTTAGTTGCATTGGTATTTAAGTGGAGAAAAGTGAAAAACAGTATAATGGACTATACCATGAATAGTCCATCTGTAGTGTTAATGTACCATTTAGAACTGTGTTCCAAACCTTGTATACCACTTTCCTGGGACGCCCATTTTAACTTTTGTTTTCTGCATCAAAAAATAAAAAATACCCATAGAAATCATGTTGTGCCAGTTTTGAGCAAAATGTCCTGTAAATCATCTGGAAGTGCTAATATGATATCATCAATGTGCGTTTGCAGCTTTTTCAGTGTATCAGTTTTCACAGGAAGATGTTCTCTGCCAACCTGCAACTGCAAAGTACAATGAGACAAGTTTCAGTTGAAAAGGCTTAATACAATCTTAATACAATCAAAAATGACCTATTAGTGGATCCAGAGAACTAATTCTTTGTTTGCCCACCAAGCGGGAATTTGAACAACAGCAGGTTGAGATTTTTCCTCAATATCTACATACCAGTGTGAGATGGAAAGATGAAAATAGTTGGCTTCTGACATAGCTGGCTAATGATGTGAAGTTTGGGGAAGGTAAAAAGATAAGTAGATCATTAACTTAATCAAAAGGAAATCACTTCTGACTAACTTTTCAGTCATGTCTGAACTAAGCTATTTCTTATTTAGTAACCTAGATGATTGGTTCCTTGAGCTACCTGGATCTGAAAGCATATTTTCATTCAAAGTACCTATAAATACAACTTACTATTCATTACTTTTATCTAGTTAAGTAATACAAATTTCAGCAGCATCAAATCAGTTACTTACTAGCTTGTTCTTTAGCTTTAAGACAAGATCCACTGTTTCTACCTCTGTATGCTTCTGACTCCAGAAAACCAAGTTCTATTAGAAGAAAAGTATTGAAATATTTATGTCAAAACATGCAATTTTCACTAGTAGCTGTTTACATCTAACAGTCATCATTCTTCTTTTTCCCTATTCTCAAGCCATTTACTAAAGGCATTTTCTTCATCTACTTACTGTCTGTAGTATGAGCTACAAGATCTGTTTTATTTGCATGTTTCCCTTGCATTTAGCATAATGGCAGACTCTGGCACAATGACAATATAAACAAATGTATATACATTTAAAAAAGCTGAAGAAGCCTTGTTTAAAAACCAGGATCTACAATACAAAATATCAGTGAATAATTGTTAAATTAGATCTGCCAGCATGGTGAAAGATTAATAGCACTGGCTGCACTTCTTGTTTCTAAGGTGTTAAAGGATGTCTACCACAAAGTAAATATTTAGTAAGATGTACTCATTAAATGAACTTCCCTAGACAATTCTTTTACTCTCCCTCTTTACTGTTCATCTACTAAAGACACTTGCTCTTGTACAAAAAGATGCAAGTTTTTGTAAGTAAGACATAATAAAACCAATACGAGTAGTAATATATTCATCCATTTCTTGGTAATAAATTAGTGACAAATATAGTTGAATAGATCCTATGTGGTATAGTCAACCTAACTATTACCCTGCAAACTATAAGGACTGCTGTACTTCAGCTGTATATTTTGGCTGCTACAATGTACTGTTTAGGAACTGAAAGGCAAGTGATAAAAAATAGGTTTTAATTTCTTACTAAGCAGTAATCAGTCCACTTCGATTTCTTTAAGCTATACTGCTGATTTTTTGTTGTTGTTATTCTCTCTCTTCCCTGTTTATCTTGTCATCCTACCATCTGTTTCACTTTGGTAATATTTCTATTTCAGTCATCTATTACTCAAATAAGCAGCTGAGATGGTATCAGCATGGCCTACAGAATGCATCTGATAGGAATATTTATAAGGCTTTTTGTTAAGTTAAATATCAATAACAGATTTCACTTCTCTGTTTCCAAGTAGTATGAGTCAGTTCTAATTCAGTTCTATATATTATCAATATCTTGTTAGCTATTCATTTTGTACAGCTCTCATTGAACTTATATCTACAAAGAAAATAAAACACTTTTAGTAGTGATATAGAATTAATTACATAAAATACCACAGAAGGAAAGGAGAAAAAACATTCAATGTCAAAACATATATCAGTAAAAATGGACTGGAGAACTATTTTATATATGGTGTCAGTTATTATAAAAATTAACTGTATTGCATTTTTTTTTTTTGCTATGGTAATTCCAGTCTATACTTGGCTAAATAATTCATAATTTACACAATCAGACCTAAGTCATCAGCACTTTAATTTGCACAAACAACATAAATAGTAGCAATAAATAAGACATTGAGAGAAATTCTAATACAAGTATCATTGTTACCAACCTCATTGCAGAGTGCTTCCAAATGAAGGGCCTCCAACTTCTGTGTCATTTCTTTCTGCCGGCTCCTAAACCAACCATCAAAGTTTGGTGATTTCAAAAAATGCCTGGTAAATCACAGAAACAAAACCAAATCATTTTTAAAATACAAATATGATAGCACACCATTTTCTATGCCATCAACTCACAATTAAGAAATTATTTTGGAGGCTGAAGGTAGCATTGAAACAATTTCTCTTTTCTTTCAGATACATATAGAAAGCAGAATACAATAGGTGCTTCCTTTAATCCAGAAGATGGAAAAAATGGAGAAAATAATGTCTAAAAGGACAATGCACGTAAGAAGTCTTAGCAGGATAAAAGCAAGGCTGAGGTTTTAAAATCCTTTTTTTAGTGTGTTTGTTTGCAAGTAGGAATCAGGTTTGGACCAGATTAAAAACAAACACCCCTCTACTCCACCTCTAAAAAAAGAATACTGATATACTGGCATTCCGACTTAAGGGGATATTAGAATTCTACTAAGGACTAGCAATTCTTATCAAATCACATTTTCTAATAGCAACTATTCTGAATAAACATTCAAATCATTAGCAATTTTGCTCAAGAAATCATATTGTCTATTTGCCTTCATTTAAATACAATTTAATTTCTTATGTTGAAGAAAGAAATAACCTGTAAAGTCCTATCCAATCTCCTTTTAAACCTGAAGTGAGCTGTGGTCCTGCTTTCTCCAGTGTCTTCATGAAGTCCTCTTGGCTAAACTGTCTCAGCTGTGGTGGGCTCTATGCAAAGAAAAAAGATGAATTATCTAACTTAACTTTTTTTTTCCCCCCCCTCCTCTAAGTGACCATTTAGCCCTCATTGCAATTATATATCCTTACCTTCCATGGTGATATACATTTTTGCAGAGGCATTAAACTTGCTACATAACGTTCCTGGGAAAAGACAAAAGAAAGTTTGTTTTTATAACCAATTAGGAAACATAAAGGGGTGTAAATTTCAAATACTGAAAAAGTATTAGAGATTTGCTTCTTACTCTATGATGAAAAATCCACACAAAAATACACATGCATTTTGCTTGGCATAAATGTTACACAGTACATTTCAAGTGAATACCTAAAAATGCAGTACAGCAAAGTACACAGAGAAGCGTTCCATTTTGAGGTCTAAGGTTGCTCTGTTTCATAATACACATTAGGCTACTACAATCAGTATTTTCATGCCAGGTGTTGCAATTCAAGAAATGTAAGCTTACAGCAATAAATGTATTATTATAGAAAAGCTAATACAGACCTTAATGTTAAATTTTTCTAGCTCAAATATGATCCAATGGGACTAATACTAAAACAGAAAAAAGTAAAACCTCACCAAGTCTATCTCATGTCATATTAAAAAACCTCATTGGTATAACAACTTACTAATGGAATAATGAAGCTTTCTGTCAATTCCAAAAAATAACGCCGAAGAATCACACTCTGAGCTTCCGAGGGACGTTTCTGCTGTACACCCTTCAAAAAGGAATGACAGCACAAGCCTGTTATCACACTGCTCACCCCCTAACCATTCAAGCAAAACAATCACATCAAGTACTCAAGTTTTTTTTTCTTTAAACATGAATTTTAATGTCAAATTTAAATAGGATACATTTCTATAGTAAGTTAGAATATGTGAGAGAAAGTGACAGAGAATCTTTAGATACGCAGAGATACCTCAGCCCTAAATTTAAACAGCAGCATTCAATATGGCAGTATTCAAATTTTCTATTAAGAATATATGTTGAGTATTACCTTTTGCAACTGCTTTATGATTTCTTCATCCTTGTTTAAATATGTCCTATAAGATGTATAAACCCCTAAAAAGAAAAAGAGGGAAAAAAATTAAGAAAAGAAATTACCAAAGGAGCATGTTCTTTTTAACCTGGAAGAAACTGAATGGTTTGAACTCCAAAGCAACTTATTACCCGGTTTTGAGTCCAAAGTTTTTAGATTCTTGAGTTTCTTCACTTTCACCTGCTTCGGAACTTCACCTGCCAAAAAATTTAAAGCCACCTTACTATAAATTATCACTCTCAAAATAAATACTATAATTTTTACACTACATTGCACTGTTTTCTTATAAGTTAATATCTGTATTTAGAAGAAAACCTAATGCAATAGAAAACATCACAAGCAAGTATTGAAGAATGCATCTAAAAGCATACAGTAAACAGACAAGTAACATCATCAGCCTTGCTATTTGCCAACGGCTTCCTGGCAAAGCAACAAAAAAACAAACAAAAACACGTGCCAAAACAACAAACACAGGATTATTTGAAAGTTCAAATAAAATGTTACTACTATTGAGTATTACTATTTTTTAAATGCTTAAGTTACTAGTTTTGGCAACTTAAGGCCTTAATTTTATTCAACAGATATCCAATCCAAGAGAATTTAACTAGCACATTTTTATACCTTAACCTACTTTCTGTATTTTGGTTAATAAATAAGGACAAAAATAGAGCTACCCTGCTACTGAACTCTGAGACAGCAAATGACATCACAGTATATTTTTCAGGACACAAAGAATATCACAGGACTGCAGCAGAATTTCTATCTTACCTGGAAGCTTAATATCTCCGATACGGATAATGTGGGGCCAGTGCTGGAGTGTTTTAGCAAAAAAAGGGTTTGTCACCCCTAAAATGACAGATGGTCTAGAAATACAAAGGCAAGATTTCAAATATGATGGCAAGAGCTCTGTCTTCATGGTTACAATACACTTGCTTCTCAAATGTGCCTAACAGTCAGTGCCTGTTCAGATATCCAAAGAACTTTGTTCAAAAAAGCAAAACTGAATACAACTATAGAATCCAATCCCAAATCAAGGTCCACTGCAATAATTCATATAACAAAGAAACAGAATATGAGTAACAAAATACAAGTATGATTAAAAAAAGGAGAAAATAACTTTCTTAAAACAATTTCACAAATATAATTTTGCAGAAGATGTGAGACTTCAAAAGCATTCTAATTTCTGAAGTATTTTAAGTGTTTTTTTAAAAACCATCTCAACTTGTTTAAAGGATAGTCTCCACTAGAAGATCAGCCAGATTAACTTACAAAAAAATTGTATGGAAGCATTTTAAAAGTCACTCCATTCAGTAATTATAAAATCACAGAAACCTTAAGGTTGGAAAGGACCTTTAAACATCCTCTAGTCCAACCCTCCTGTACACACAGGGTCAAAAACTGATTAGAGTACTATTTCATACCCTGCCATTTCAGACCAAATATTGCAAAGGCGATCCTTGCTGAATATTAAAAACTGTATCTCACTTTCTTATTTCCAGGTTTACTTACTTTACACCAAAGGAACCTCTTAAGCTAAGTACAATTTAATTTTGAGATAATGTCAGTTAATTTGGACATTGCTTTGTATTTTCTCTACCCTGCTGTATTTAAAATAGCTAATTATTGTATGCCATAGGATAAGCCTTATTGTAATTCTAAACAACACTTTCACCATGAAATATGATTTACTTACGGGGCTTGTGTTCGAGTTGTATATTCCTTGAATTCACTGTCATGTATGGTAAAGTATGGCCTGAAATCACTGCAGTACTTTAAAGGTGAAATGCTACTGCAGAGAGGAAAGAGAGAAGGAGAAGAAAAAAAAAAAAAAATCAAGGCAAAGAAGTCATGAAAGAATGCAAAAAAACAACATTTTAAAGTCTTTTAAAGTCTATTAGGTTGAGATCAACTGGAGTTGCACCCAACTGTAAGCTGCAATGACTCACTCAGTTGTTACTTTGGAAACTCTGCTGTGTTTACCTAACAAGTGCTAGCACAGTTTCTGAAGACTCAGACGGTGATGGTGCCATTACAACAAGCGGTTCTCCTAGCAAGACCAGTTCCCACAGCATCTGAATGTGAAAGAATACTGGACAGAAACACCTAAAATGAGACAGAAAGAATTTACTATACTTACCAGAACTAGAAGATAAAGGTATTTAATTGACAGAACTGCATAAAAGCATGTTTCAAGTAGCATGCACAAGTGGCTACAAACAATAAACTATTACTGCAAAAGGGAATACCCAAAAAACTTCCAGTTTCAAACCACAATAACTGTGTATTTAGCCAGCTTGACAGGAAAAGAGCATTGCAAGTAATACTGACAAACCTAGCTTGAAAACCAAGAGATTTTAATGGGTCTCTCATTAATCATTGACCTGTGGGAATTCACCACTAGGGATAAATCACTCTTCACTCCTACCTGAACAGGTCTACTTCATGAACAGTAGGTAAGGCCACAGAGATTTGTGCATCTGCCTGAAAGATACAACAATGCTGGTCTTCAGTCATCGTAATATGCAAGTTTTAATTAAAACAATTTCCCTTAAATGCTTACACACAGACTATCAAACACATACTATTACATAAGCAAGTATTGGTTTGCCTAAAAAGAAGATTTTTCTCTCACTTATGGCCATATGACTTTCAGTCCAGAAACAATACAAGACTTGAGTCACAGTCATACAACATGTGAAGGTACACCCAGACTTGTTTTGTATACAGCTTTTAAGTAAGTCTTTTTAATGTTGTCCCTCCACAAAACTAAAATTTACTATAATTTCACTCACAGAAAGGATATTTTGAGGTAAGTGATTTCATTAGTCAACCATCCTCCTCTCCAAGTTGGACGATGAATGTCCTATCCTAACATATTTGATTTAACTGGGTTAAAATACCTTTTCTGGGAGGAATCGAATCGTAGATCTTCTACTCACAGTTTCAAAGACCGTGTATTTCATTACTACAAAGGGTATGAGGACGTGCCCCAATCTTTCCCGAAAAAAGCTTTTAAGAAAGTGAAGACAGCTATTTATTATGGTGGTGTATACAATAGCAAGATCTCTACCTGGTGCATGTTCTGTACTACTTGGGTTGTTCCAGGCTTGTCACGGTATGTTGGAATCCGCAACTTTGGGAGAAAGAAAAGAAAAAAAAAAAAACAATTCTTTTCCTTGTATCTAATCCATCAGAGACTTAAAATACTTAGAGACAAGATGTAACATTTATCGAAAATGCGATACCAAATGATTCTTCATTTATTCTATACAACATTCCCATGACAAGGAGTACAGAGCTAAAGACTAATATCTATAAATAATTGCTACAGGAATTAGTATACTGTTACCATTATCTTATGAACTGATCATTAGAATATGAAAGTTGCACTTGAGTTAAGCAAAAAAGTGTTCCTGATAGCATTATTCACAACTTTTACAATAAATTCAAACCGAATTGTTTTAACAGTAAAGAGAAACATCTGAAAAAGTTACGGAGTATTGCATTGGTACAAGAATACTGTATTGCTAGAAAAACCTCAACCAAAACAGACTTATTAATGGGTATGGGGCAGAAACCAAATACAATGAACAACATAAACATGTTTTCCTGACCCTACACTCTGCACCTGTTAGTTGTACAGTACCACAAATTTAATCACATGGGAGGCTGGCATGGGCAAAGGGATCTAATGTGTAAGTGATGATTAAACTAACTGCTCACATAGGGGAGGGGAAAAACAACAAAAATATCAAACACAGTGATGATGCTACTGAAGACACTAACTAGGGCATCACTCAATTCAGGAATGTAATCTCAGCTCTCATGAATGAGAAAAACGTAGGCAATTCCCAAACATCTGCCACTCACCATCATCACCCCACATCCACAACAGTGCTGCATTAAATTTTTTCTTACAGAAGAGTTTCAGAAGCTCTCCTTTCCTCCCCTGGCAATACACATGCCTTAGCCAAAAGCTTAAAAGGACCTGCCAAGAATTTCCCTGCAACTGCAATTTCTAGATGCATTTAGTCCACTTAACTCCATTCCACATGGAGATCCTGTAATTCCCTGAAGTCTGATTCTAAGCCACCATTTAACCACTACAATTCTTTACAACACACTAGATATAACTGTAATAGCTTTCTTCAGACTTATTACACTGTTACTGAAGGTTAGCAACAGCCATGAAATTCATCTCTGTCAAGTAGGCCAAAACAGACTTTTTTTTAGTCAAGGTTGTGTTTTATGAGTTGCATTCATGAGTTGTATTCATGAGTTGCATTGAAATATTTCTTCTGTCTACATAAACTACATATTAGTATTTTAATTTTGGTACCTAGGTTAACAAAAATGTATCAAGAAACCTAATCAGGATCTTCCCTGGTCTCACTGAGTGACTTTAAGTCTACTCCTGTTCTGAAGGACGAGACATTCAAGGCAGAAAAAAAAGGCAGAAAACACCAAGTACATATACAGTAGATATATAAAGTTAAAAAACAAAACATTTTACAAAGTGCAAGATTTACCTTCATTAAAACACCCATAATGGGCAAATGCAGTACTTCCCCTGGAACCGGAGGTGGCCAACGATCAATGTCACTGCAGACTTAAGGAAAAAATATATATATAAAGTATATTTTATAGCTATTTTACACATACTGTAACCCATGACACTGTAGCCAACTTCATATATAATGATAAATTAATGGTGATCTCACAACCTTTCTACTTATTTCTTGCTCAGTTCATGCTATAAAGTTTTACTGGATTTTTGACATTTACAATAGTTCTAATGAAATCGCACATTATAAGCTATTAATTTCAAGAAAATGGTACCAGCTTCTCTTCCATTCTTTGCAGCAACCACACTCACAATTAGTTTAAGAAACATGCTGTAAGGGCAATCATGCAAGTATATATTAAAAAACCTTGAAGAAAGCACACACCATATAAGAGCACACTTACATAAGTTAGCTGTTGAACAGATAAACCCAAGTTTGGGAAAATCATCCAAAAAAGTCAGCTTTCTAAAGTTTCAGCACTCTACCCTAAGTAAAGACAGACATGCAAGCTGGAATAGGACACTGTCGTCATTTCTCCAAAACAAATACATGGTACTTTAGGAGCTCTTTCCTAAGAATTTAGTAGTACCACTACCTGCTTCCAGGAAAGCTTCATTCTTTTCAAAATATTCTGGTGCTATTTGCTTAAGCACAGTGCGAAAAAAGTGGACATATGGTAGTTTGCTGATGAGAACCAAGGACTGGAATAAAGAGTAGAAAAACCCTGTGTAAGAACACTATTTTAAGTTTACCTCCTTCCCAAAGAGAACTTCCAGTTCTAGTAGTAATCCTCATACAGTATCAAGTGAATTTTCCACACAAACAAGTCAACCATACGTTTAACTTCAGTCAGCTGCAAACAATCACTTCCCAAGAGTTCCAAACTTACTGTTTTAATCCAAAACAAAGTTTTCTTCTGAGAATGCATCTCAAATATATTATTGATATATGTATATTGATATAAAGTGTGATTAGTTTACTATAAGTCACAATGACAGCCATATCTGCAAAAGACAACTATTAACTACCCATTAGAGACTATCCTGGATTATAAACTAAAACTCACAAATTATTCCTTGGCTACATGCAGACTTAGTAAACAAAGTGTACTGTGAGAACACAATAATTGCTATATATTTTTCTTTTCCATTTTCCATTCAATGATACATAAGTCTCACTTAAATGATTCATAACAGTAACCACAAAATTGCTAAGAGATCAGGCTACTTAAATTCTTCTTTCCAGAGGCACTCAAACAGCCGTAGAATTATGTCACTAAGTTAATTTAAATTACCTTCTGGAAATAGCCTCTTTTTAATGATTTGTCTCGAACTTGTCTGAAATACACATAGCCATAGTAATAAGCTGGATCCTTCTGGGAAAGAAGGGAAAAAGAGAAAAAAAAAAAAAAAGAAATTTAATAAAACAACCTGCTGTCATCTTTGCATGAGCAAACTTATTTCCTTACAAAATCTGAAGCTGATTAAATATAATAAACTATAAGGATTACCCTTCTTTGTGGCATTAAAACTTTTATAACTCATTTGAAGAGAAAGCAACAGTGTGAGGAAATGACTGTGCTTTCTGTCTTTGCTATTCTTTCATCTATATTCTCTTGAAATACCATGAAAGAGAAATCAAAATTAATTCCCTGAGAAATACATCAACAGGTAATTTTGCCAAGTTGTTCCAAAAAGATTTTAGCAGTTAAAAACACAAGACAGACAAACAAAAACCCTGACACCTTAGAGCAGCTCTGGCTTTTGAATAAAGAGAAACATCTAGTCTTTCTATGCAGTAGTTCATTGACAAAAAAAAAAAAAAAAAAAAAAAAAAAAACCCACACAAAAAAAAAACCCACAAGTATTAAACAAGCATTCCCTCACATTTAAAATTTAAAACACCAGCTTCATTCTTCCTACAGACAGCAATTAAAATATTTGCTATAACAACAAATCTACATTGAATCCTAGTGACAGTCCCACTAGCATAGTTAAAGACAACTTGCTGCTGAGAACAACTTTTGGACCATTACCTCTCTTTGGTAATTTCTCCATCTTTAAAAAGCAAAAAGGAGAGACAGAGAGGAATTGCTAGGAAGACCTAGGAAAATCCAGGTCTTAAAAAGTTGTAAAGCACTTCAGACTTCCAGTAATGGTTCTTACAAATTCATCTGCAGGTTTCTAGTCAATAATAAAATACGTGTGGTCACAAGTGTAATTCCTTACAGTGCAAAATAATTAATGAATATGTAGAAGATAATTATCAGGACTCATTATTAGTTAATAATATGATGACATGCTTAAAAAAAAGTTTTTGTCTTTCAGTGTATTCCATCTGAGTTCTTGTTTTTTGAATATCTATCTAAGCGTGAACCATCCATCCATTACTGTTACCCAGAAGAGATTAAACTGCATTGTTTCTTATTCCCAACCTTTAAGTAAACCGGTAGATCTCTATCCAAATGGTCCAGAAAACAACATAATGAGACTTTTCTTCCAGAAGACCGTCGAAATCTAAAACAAAACTGTGTGTCCCCAAGACAACCTATATAACGGAAAAAATATAAACAACAAACAACAGTATTTGGAATGTTTTTTTTCTGATCTTTATGTGATGACAATAAATAGACCTCTTTAGAGCAAAAAGAAAAACACCTCTATCTCATAGTGAACTTAATAGCTTCAAGGACTTACACTGTTGTATCCCTAACATCTCTACTAGTAGCTGTCTTCCCAATATTCTTCAACATTTTATTGCTCCGTCTGTACACTTTTCATCCTCATCATATGTCATTCTGCTGCTGAATAACTTCATGTGGTTTTTTTGATATTTAAAAGAAGAAACCTAATAGATCAGCTGTACTCTAAGTGCCCTATGCTGATCTCTAATACCATAAGGATGCCTAGGATTGGACTAATATTTGTACAAGGCTAAAACACCAACTACAGAAAAGTGAGCAAAATATAGACGTTCTCAAGACGCTGACAAAACACAGTGATATTTTTAAACCGCACTTAAGCAATGTATTTGCTATTAATGCAAAGTAACATCTGGAGAGTTTCAGGAGGGGACAGACTTTTCAGTAACACACAGAGTGAAGTCTTCCTTCAAGCCTATTCAAATGGATTTCCTAAAGAAAAATTTAGCTAAATATACTGACCACTTGCAGTCTGAGAAAAAGAAACAGGGATAGTTTTGCAATCAGCTCAAAGGAACTTTCCCCGGGTGGTATGTAACTTATATCAGGACTTGTATCCCTGATATCCTCATGGCTATTTTATCACCATTAAAGTGTTGTTTACCAGTTATAAAAAAGGAAGCTGCTGCAAAACCAAAACAAGTAAACTAACAAACAAAACACAGAACAACAAACACTGAAGTTCAAAAAGAAGATATAAGCCAAAAAAGACTGCCATGCATGGGAACAGTGGTAAGGGAGATGGGTAAAATGGAGAGAACATGCAGGCACATCATGACCCTAGCAAACCAGCTTTAAAACCAACTGCCCATCCTTTTCAAAGGCAGTGTAATTAACATGAACGCAATCAGCTGAAAGACAAGATCCTGAGCACTGCCTACTGCATTGCAGTACAGTATCCAAAATATACAATAGTAGCAATGCAAACCTTCATGTCAACAGCTATAGAAATTAATTTACCAAACTTATTGAACAGAGCTTTGCTAGAGTTTTGCTCTTACAGATTTTTGACAAAATTTGAAAAAATCCTTCAAGGGAAAAAAAATATGAAGTAAATAATGATCCTCTGGACTCTGCACAGCTCTCCTGTTACACCAATCAGTGCTACCAGACTAAATACTGAGGCAAAGCTACAGAATATTTATTTGGAAAATGGAGAATGAGCTCAATTCTTACTTCTCCTACTTACTTAAGAAGCTTCTTTCTTCTTCAGCCACATATGTGCAGCTGTAGCAACCAATGATACCCCAAATCCTAAGCCAGATCCAGCTGGCTGTACAACTGATAGGGTGGTTTAATGCTGTCATGTTCACAGCACTCAAGTCAGTCTCAGACTCCCTAGAAGACGCAGTAGAAAGTCCACAATGCACTGAGATAAGATTGAGTAGTAGCAAAATACTATACCACAGGCTACCCATGCAATAGTCTAGACAGTAACCAGTGCAAGCACTGAGCCACATGAACCAACAAGATAATTAAGAAGAAAATAACTTACTTACCAATAATAAAGCACAAACTATTTATATAGCTTATACAAGTTTATATAGTTATTTCCCTTAATTTAACTTTTGGTATTAGCCTAGTTTGCCTTATATGGAGAAGACCTAAAAGTAAGCTACCCTTGATTATTAATGTATAGAGATACCATTCAGAATTGGTTGCTCTTCCTGTAGGTAGAATTTGAATAGGCTGTTCTTTCCTCAACTATGCATCCAAAGTAGAAGTATTAAAAAAAAAACTGTATTAAGAAACCTAGATGAAAGAACACAAGGTGTATCATGCTCTCGTGCCTCATTAAAGTCACTCCCATCACAGCTCACCTACATATATTAAAAAGACATATCTCCATCAACCCATGTAAGAAATGTCATGCTGCATAGCAACAAAAACAAAGTAAGAGCAGTTACAGGGACAAATTTGTTACTACATGTTTGGACATATTAAAGACATAGAACATGAAAGGCAGCATCTTCACTTCTGCCATCTCTTTCTGCAGGTGGTCTAAGTAATCAGCCACGTGCCTCCAAATCTTCCGGCAGCAGAACATGAAAAGTTTAGGTGAAAGAAGAATTCAGCAAGCTGGACCACACACAGCAACAGAAGCAAAGAAAAGAGCAGAAAATATAAAACAACCGAGGGTTTTCCCTTCAGGACTTTTAAATTCAAGAGAATTTTCATTTAGAATGAAAAGTCAATTTCACTCTTGTAAATTTTACCTACTTTCTAAATTTGTCAGAGGGTCCCATATCCTTCACATCAGCTTTATTAAAATCTTTAAACTCTGTGCCTACACCTTGGTCTAGAAGGACAGTATTTTGTTTGACAGAGATATTAAAAGATTTGTTCTTTGGTTGCAAGGTATTCTGAAACATCCACATGCGTGTCTTCTGGAAGGTCCTAAGTATTCACATTCCTGATATTCCACTTATACAAAACAGATAACCCCCAGCTTCTACTGCCATGCAGATTACAATTTTATATTTAACCTTAATTCCAACTATTCTGTACTGTAATATTATATATAATATGATATTCATATAAATCTCAAATAGCATGGATATATGCTGCTAAACTCTATCTCATTTACATAGCTTAACTCAACAAGAGACTCAAATCTCTGTCTACAGAGCAAAGGAAGCACTTACCTGAATTAGAATCTGGAAAAGACAAATAGCAAATATTGGTCTTCTAAAGGATGGAAAAAAAGGAGGAGAGCATTATATTTCAAAAAAAAACTAAATGAAAAACGTATGATTTATTTATATAGTAACCATGACTTACCTCTTTGTCTGTGAGTTTTGAATGTGGGGGATATATTACCTACAGGAAAAAAATAGCAGTATTTTATTCAAAGATAAGGCAGGTAAGTTAAGTCATAAATTTCTCCTTTAAATATTCTAAGGATATAAGCCTCACATTGATCTAATCTTAGCTTATTTTCAATGGCAAGCTATTAAAACTACATGCCTGTTCTTATTTTGTGTATGCTTTTAGCTCAAGGTGGTCACGCATCTTTGCGTGATATTTTGGAATGAGAGACAGCACAGGTACATTCCACAAGTCAGATGAGTTAATTTAAGGTTCTGGTGCAACTGGTCTATAAAGGAGAGGAGAACTATACTTCTTTGCTTTAACTAATACTTAGGAGATGCAGTGGCATAT
Organism: Crypturellus tataupa; assembly: GCA_034781795.1. Classification (NCBI taxonomy): domain Eukaryota; kingdom Metazoa; phylum Chordata; class Aves; order Tinamiformes; family Tinamidae; genus Crypturellus; species Crypturellus tataupa. Next base: position 728,743 of record JAWLRI010000629.1, read on the forward strand.
GTCAACAAAAGCTTTTTGCTCACTATTGCTTCTATGTCTTCCCAGAAATGAGAGGGTGACGAGTAAAAACAGCAACAACTTATTTCTATCCTGTTATGTGTTCTCAGCCTTTCTGGCCTGAACGGTCAGTTCACAATGACACAAGGGTCAAGCACACAAGCATAGCGCAGATTAACTTTCAAAAGATTCCTCTCTAAATAAATGCCAATAGAACTGAACACAAAAGTACTCCTGGGTACTGCGACGATGCCTGCTGCTCGTAACCATGAGGTGCTAAAGGCAAAGCTGCCCATCAAAAACCAGAAGTGAAAAGCCTGCAAGGCAGACACAAGGAGCAGATGAGAACTACAGGAGATCATAATTCTATTGCTCCCTAGCTTCCCAGGGCTACCCCACACAATTTAAGTGTCCTTTACAAGCATCTATTTCCTTCCTCAAATAAGGAGTTTAACCTGCTGGACTAGAAAGTCCAAAATAAACAGCCTAGGAGGCTAACTGTTCTGAATAACAGAAACCCACTGTCATAACGCCCAACTTTATTATAAGAACATAGACTTCAGGTAATTAGTGGAAGAAAAGGACCTTCTTTCTACCAAAAAAAAAAGACGTAGCTTTTTCTTCTGCTTTCTAAGCAATTAGAAAGTGTGAAAAAAATGCTTGCTCAGCAACTTCCTCATCTTCTAATTCTCAGCAGTGCAGAACGCACCCAGCAAGGATTAACGGGACTGTTACCACCCCGGAGCTGCCTGCAGACAGGACAGAGGCTGTGCTGCCTTCAGCGACCGGGAACACCATCTGCTTAAGTCACAGATTATAAAGACACGCTTGTCCTGGCTGTTAACAGCACCTTATAACGTGATGCAACAACAGCTTAGAAAGCCAGGATGCTGCACTAGCTACTTGCTTGCATTTCTCTTGCAGCGACTATGTATATCAATAATATATTTTACATTTTGCCGTATCTAGCTAGTTTTGTCGGCCAGCCTTCCATAAATTTACACTATCCGCGTTAAGAAAGGGGGAGCGGGGAGCAGAACGCAGGGCAGCTCTCCCGGGCTCGGTGAGGGGCGGCCGCCGGCGGGACGAACGGCCGCGGGGCCCGGCGCCCCGGGACTTCGCACATCCCACTTCCCGCCGCGCCGCACCGCCTCAGAGGAAGCGCGGTTGCGCCCGCCGCCGCGCGTACCTCCACGGCCTGGCCCAGCTCCAGGTCGAAGCCCACGACGCACACGCAGTGCAGCCAGGCCGAGAAGCGGTCCCAGGGCAGCAGGGAGAGGAGCCGCTCGGGCGCCGCCGCGTCCCCGCCGGCCGCACCGGCACCGCCGGGACTGCGCTCCCGCCGCGACATGGCGCTGCGGCCCCGCCCGCCCGTCACGTGACGGGACGGGACGCGCCGCCCCTGGCCCGCCCCTCGGGACGCCGAACCCGCCTCGCGTGGGAGAGACCAAGCGGGCGCCGGGGGGCCGGGCCGAACCACCATCGCGGGGGGTCGCTCAACTGCTGCTTTATTAAAGAAAAAACAAAACCTTCCCTATTCGTAACTCTTACTCTTTGGTTATTCAGCCGAGGCTTCTGCTGGGCTGCCCCGCGTGCAGGAGATGCAGACTGTGGGTGTCTGAATTACTGCACACCGCTTTTACCATTAGGATCGGCAGGCCACACCTGAACGAACTTAATAGAAAACATCAGGCAATTTATATGTATTCTGCTTTTAGGTATTTTGTCACAATGTCTCTTCAGTCTCATGAATTTCACCAGTACCCAGCTCTGAATCACATCCAAAGTAAGATGTGATTGGTTTCATTGGCTGAAACTCAGAGCAATCAATGTTGGCCCCTAGCCCTCTGGTGGACAGTGATTGAATTGCCGTGAACCAAAAGAGCTTCCAACTTCCAAACTGACACATTCATAGTTCAAAGGAAGGAAAATCCCACTGCTCTGAAAAAAACTCCTTTGTCAGTTCATCTTGTTTCTGGATGTCTCAGCAGCAATTTTTGAAGCAAGTTCATCTTGCAAAAGATACAATAATAGAATATAGATACCAGTTCAATTCCCAACTCTGCTGTGCTTTTCCATATTCACATATAGTTCCACATTCATGTATGTGTGCATGTGTTAGAGGTATCTTTCAAAATATGCTATTGCTACAAACAATGTAGCTAAAAATGCAATTTGTTGACATTTTGAAACAAGAAATTGATGTAATAAATTGCTGGTGTTTCGAGGATGGGAGCTTTCCTAGAATCAAAGATCTAAACAGGTGTTTTTGATAAATACAAAGGCAGAAGATAAAAAATGTCAGAAGCAAAAAAGTCTCTAATACTCTTCAGGAGATTCTCCCTATTACAGTCTCTGCTGTAAATCTGCACTTTGTTTATGGGAGAGGATGGAGCATGAGAGAGAGAAAAAAAAGTTGTCTAGGAAGGAATAGAAAGGAAGTTTGTTGGCAAAAAAACAAGATAGAGAATGAACCGTGTGTGTAAAAATGGTGAGAAATGAAAATAAACAAAAGATCAGGTTGGCAAACTTCCTAACAGCTTTCAATACTTCTGTTTACATCCCTTTTGATTCCTGGTGAGTCACACAAACTAAAGCTGAAATGTGTATTGTTACTTGGCCCTTCCTCCCTGGTTCTCTACCATGAAACACACATGAAATACAACATACAAACCCAGGAGCATGTGACTGAATCTCCACAGAGCACTGATGTGGAGAGCAGTGTATTCTTTGCCTTTGTGTAATCAGTGATGAGATGCCTCATTTCCATTCAGGAGATTTTGCAATGTGACTTTCAAGGGAGGTGTCTCCGCTCTTGCTCCCGCAGTGCTCCAGCAACAGCCTGTGAACGGGAGTCTGCAGGCACAGAGAGGACCACTGCAGTGCCAAGATAGTAACTGTTCCAAGTTAGGAAGTATCACTTAAAGGACTGAATTTCACTTAAATCTGCTAAAATCTTGGTAGTTACTATATGACTACAACAAAATTATCCCTACAATTACTTCCAATTTTATGTAAAATTAATACATTCTTTGTTTTGACCAAACTATTCAAATCATGCCTCATTTTCAGAGACTGAGTATAATTCCTTGTGAATTTTTCTGCTATTCAAGATGGGAGAGAAAATCCTATCATGGTATCTTTCTGGGAATAAATCAGCGAACCCCATAGAAACTAATGAGAAATTAATGATCTCTTAATTTCATATGAAGAGATTTTTTTCTAAAGAAATATTGATTGTGAGAAAAAGTGTACTTTCACAATCTGACATCTTTAAATGTTTTAAAATGTCCTTTTGTGAATTTCTGTCAAATACATGCCCAGATATAGATGAAATATGTTGAAGGAAAACTTTCCATGAAGCTTTTACATGATGAAGATCAGGGATTACAAATACAGATGCTCATATGACAATAATAATGTACATGAATACAGGTAGTTACAAAGAAATACTGAAGGTATGGGGGGAAACCCTGAAGCCATCACAGAGAATGGCAAAACTTAGTTTTCCATTTATTTAATTGGTAGTAGCGTTTAAAAATAATGATATATCCTTCATCACAATTGGCACTGGAATACTGACATATGAATTTAAACTTTGATGTCATTCTAATAATGAATGACATTCTAATAATGCATGACTTAATAGATATTAGTCCATTCTTCCTTTGTTCTAGTAAATATGTTTCTGTAATATTAAATATGTTTCCACTACTAAATCAGAAAATGTCTGGGTTACAAAAATGTGGAGAAATACTTAACAAACTGAAGAAACACTTTCCAAAATGGGCAAATTTAGATTCAAGGAATGAAGAACTGTGAGATAATTTGATTTTGTTTTGCATTTTTTTTTTTAATCTTACAGTTGTCAAATCCATATCAACCTTACAAGAGCAGACTCTTAAAATAAATATGCCATTACTTGAACCGGTAGACCTGCAAGGAATATGATAGAAGAACAACTTAAAAGGATTTAAAGAGACCATCTATGTGGCTAAGTCATACTGCTTCTAATTAAAATACTTCTGTAGCTGCCTACTTCTATTATCTTTCGATTTTTTTTTTTTTTTTTGCCACTATACACTTGCCTGTTGAACACAGTCTAACAGTCAAGATACAAAACTTAAGGATGTTATTTGAGTCTTGGCACATTTGGAGAGGACAGTTACCCATGATAAGGCTTTCCAAGGTGTCTAAAGCCAGCAGTCATGTAAAACTCACTGAAATTCAGGACCTGTTGAGTGCTTTTGTGTTTAAATTCAAATACAGTTTGAAACTATCCTAACCTTTAATCTTTTTTTTCTGTTTAAAATGTATTTCTTGCATTTAGCTTTGCAGATCATGAGATGCTCATCATTCCATGCAAGTTTGTGGCACATCCATCTGTTACTGCCCTTGCCTGAATTTGGTCTGGTTTGCTAGACTCTGGCAGGTTTTATGTAGGAGTATTTTCCTCTCTTGCTCCAAAGAAGCTTTTGCATACCGCAGGAGCACTTTTATTTTGGGCTTTTGCTTTATCCAGACAACGTGATGCTACTAGGAGATTTGAATTGTCAGCACACAGGAAATGTTCACATGAACATGTCAATGATACATAGCTATAGTTTGCTTTAAAACCTTCTGTCCCTGAGGTGCTGTCTTGCTGCCTGTCAGATATTTGCAGCTGGATGAGCAGCAATTTTCTGCAGCTGAGTATGGCAAAGAAAGGAAATTTTCATCGGCTGCATGGAGGCAATTAGGTGCAACAGCTCTCAATGCTAGAGGCGATTTTAGCAACTTGACCCCTTTGATGTTTGGACCTAGAAATGAGTCAGGTTTGTTCTGTCATCCAGATGAAATTTAGTTCAGCTAGTGCATTCACCCAGAAGTAGCCGTTGCTGCAGAAGAGGGGAGGAAAGGGATGTAAGTCACACTGATCCTGGACATTTACAGTTCACTACTGGATGAATGTCCTAACTGCAATTATTATGGAAAACTGGCTGCTGTGAAAAACAACAAAGGTCAGATCCAGGCAGAGCTTAGCTAGCCATCTCCCACTGACTTACAGGAGACATAAAACTCCTAATGTCTGTACCAAAAGCAGGATCAAAAATATTCTTCTTATCTTCATTACACTAAATAGCAGTGCTTCTTCTTGTACAAGGTTGCCTAGTATAAATGCAGTAACAAGTTGATTTTAATAGTAAGATATTTAGGAATACTTTAAGTTCTTAAATATTATTGGCAAAACAAAGCAGGTACATTCATGAGAGTTATTACATGGCCTGTCCAAAAGCCTTTCAGCATCAATAAGAAGATTCCCCCTTATTTCATTAGGCTTTAGAAAAGACATTCACAGAGCCAAGCCAGCAATTGAACTGGATGCAATGTGATTTATATCTGAATGAATTAAGATCTACAACTGAAATATCCAACGAAATATCTGCAATGTGGACTCCACAAAAGCATACAATGGCTTTTTGAAGTCAGAAATTCTAACAAAGTCTGGGTGATGTTTATCCTAATAGCAGTGCATATTGGGGTCTCAATTGTAGCTCATATGGAAGAAAACAATCAAACAGATGAGTGGATACCTAAAGCAGTATACAAGACACAAAGTTTAAGTTTATTTCTGCTAGTACTTTATCAAAGGAAACTGTAGAGATGATTTGTTCACCCCAGTTAGAGGGTGGGGAGGGTAAATAACCCAACCTAACAAACACGAAATAATAGATTGCAGTCAGGATGGCAGAAATAAAAAAGAACAAATAGATTCTATCAATGTATGTTTACATTTAGAGAGTGAGCCATTACTTGTGCAAGAAATCCAGCAGATGAGAGGGGCAGCTTTTGCAACCCTCCTGATTAACCTGCCAGTAAATGTGTTCACTTGCTTGGGATATAGCTAGCTTCACAAGAATTTGACTATAGGTAATTTTATTCAAAGGCAAATGAAGTAAAAGGAAAGGTTCCCATGCTGACTTCAATGAGATCTGGATGTTTGTTTCCAAAGATCCATCAAATAATCCTGAGACAAAAAAAGAGACATGTCTGAACCAGAGATACAGAGAGGAAAGAAGTTCTAAATTCCACTCAGTCCCTTGGGCTATGCTTTTCTTGCCAAGTTTATAACTCCAGCTCTTGTTTTGTGCACTATGCTTACTGGTGTCACCACTCAGTTTAATTATAGATATTCAGTTATGTAACTCCCCTCTCTTGAAGGACATACTTTTTTTTTTTTTTTTTTCTATTAAGAACTTCGGAAGTAAAGACTGTGACTCTGATGGTTGGGAAGTATACATATATGTCTAGGGGAAAAAAAAGCTGAAAGCTTGTTCTGGAGAAATGAATCTCCAAGCAGCTTGAGTAGAGTAATGGCCTTTCTACATCACGCATGCAGACATTTCACACAAACACATAAAGCCATTATGCTTTTCCCACAAGATTTCCTGTCTACTACAAATACAACATTGACTTGTAAATTTAATTTTAAAATCTAAGGTTCTTTTACCTTAATATAACAAGTTGCATTGATATTACAAAGGCAATACTGCACAAGTTCCTGTTAGAAAGAGTGGATTTGTCTGAATTATAGCCAGGAACAGATTTCTAAGGAAAGCTTTTCCTAGATTCCATACAGGTTTAATATAAAGATCTAAATCCTTTCCTTTCTGTCATGTTAATTTGGTTCCAGTGGAAGGTTTGGTAATGAGGTGACTCTTGCAAGCCTGATGGATTTTATTAAAGGAATTTCTTTTCTCACCTCTGAAGAGGTAAAGAACATTAGTGATTCCTTTCTCTACCAGATGGTTCCCTTTCCCCAAGCAAAAAATCTTGAAGTTGTTATTGTTAGTGATTTGAACTGTGAAAAGGCATAACTATTCGATAAAATGTGTATTTGTAATTAGGTGCTTAGCACAGGGTACTTGTTATTGTATTACACATTTATTAGAGCAGCATAATGCCACAGTGTGGCAGCCCTGCACAAACATACAGCAGGAAACAGCTTATCTCAAATATACTATGCTGCAAAAACAGGGAGAGGTGAGAAGAGACATGATATACTTAAGGATGCTGGACAAGCATATAGCCAAATCTAGAAAAGGTACAAAATTATAACCAAGGTCCAGGAGGCCACAAGCCTCCTCCCTCGTAACACTGCATGCTCCTGCTTGCTGTGCTGCTTTGGCCATGTTGCATGTCACCAGCTGAGTAATTACACGTCTCCCTTCACAGTGTTGTTATACCCGCATGGCCTGATTCTCCCTCTAATGAACCATCAAACCGTGCTGTCTGTTCTACTTGCTTCATTCTTCATTTTTTTAATACTTTTTTTCTTAATTACCATGATTTTCATTCAGAGCATCATTTTTTTAGTACCATTGGCATACCTCAGAGATACTTTATACATTTATACATAGATACATTATACACCAAGTGAATTTTTAGCTTATCTGAAACAAATGAAACTTTCTTGTTGAAAGCAGATGATCTGGATTTTTGTCCAAAAGATAAATACAATCCAAACCATTTCTTAAGTACTGACCAATAGACTCTGTCAAATATCAAGAATCATACTAAATGCTTTATGAATGAAGGACAAAATAAATCCAGTTAAAAGACTTTTGATTCTCTTTTCCAATCTTGCACAAAGATCTGATAAAAAATTTAAGTACATCTAGTTCCTGGATTGCAAAATGCTTTTTGTGTCATGGTATGGCTACATTTATTTATTGACACTTTTAACAATATGAAATTCTCTAATGATAGATAGAATTTCAAAAGTATACCCAAGAGTTAGCTATCTTACCTTTTTCAGCGCTTCGCATTGTAGAAACCTAAAAAAGAATTGTAAGTCCTAGAACACAAACTCTCATCTCTCTCTCACAAAACCAATAAAGCATACATCTGAGTTTAGGAATCACTGCTGGAAATTTTAAACAAATCATCTATTTTTAATATATTAGTACTTTAGCTATGTGGCAGACAGTGAATCATCATATGTAAATTCTCCTGTCACTGGTATTATTGAGCATTATTTATGTTTCTTTTTGGAATGCCTCGGTGGTCTATAGACGCTCTCAGCTCTCTCAGTAATAATGCCTTACATTTGTTTCTATCTTGCATGGCAAGGACATGAATAAATAAGTCAACATTTCATCAAAACCATCCGGAAAAAAACTTGTACTGAGGGCATTTTACATTCTCAGGATTATCAGCTTGTGTGTTTAAGAAGCAGTAAGAATAGAATCCTATTAATGTTGTTGGCGTGCTTTTCTGATGAGGCCTGTATGTGAATCATTTCTCATAAATTCTCTCAATAAATTATCTAGTTTTCATTCACAATTTATGCTTTTTGTCATTCAGAATCAGATGGGAAATACTCATCTCATGTTCAATGCAAAGTTTATTAGAACTGGTGCCAGATACTTTGCAAGGCTATATACAGTTTTTGATGCAAACAGGCTTTCAATCAATTATTCATCTTAATCTGTAACTTCAACAAAACTCTGAAGTCTTGTAACTGGGCAATTCTTCAACACAGAGAGCCCTTTGGCAGTGCATTCTGACAAGTTCACTGGTATGAGGCTGTAAAACACTGTGGAATAACTTTATTTGCTGCATAGAATTTAGCATTATTTTGTGTTCTTGCTTTCCAACTGCATTGCTTGTGACGATCTTTTCAAAGGGAGGAGGACAGGAACTTTTAAAAAACACTAAAATCCTTTCCTTCTCCATAATATTCTTTATTTGAGTCCATAGGTGATAAACTATGTCACTCTTCAACACAGGTCGCTGTTTCCTGTCACAGTTCAATACAGGTCACTGTTTCCTATCTCATCTATGTCAGTACTCAGTGAACATTAGCATCTATCTTCTCCTAGCCAGCTTATGCAAAATAATGACTAGATGGTATTTGTAGGGTCCCTGGAAGATGTTTTCTGCACTAGAAGAGTTACTGTCAGAATTGCAATCAATTAACTCATACTGACAATCTCACGACAGAAGGCAAAAAAAAAGAACTCGCATAGAAAATGAATAGTATCTTCACTACCACAGATTCTCTTCCTTTCGGTAAGACTTGAATCATACTTATTTTGCTGGGTTCAAGAGCATGGTATTGCCATCAACAATTATATTATGCATGAATTAAAAAGTGACTACTTCTTCTCCAGCAAAATATGATCTTTCTATTCTTCTGCAAATATTTTCATGACTTTCTCACTAATTAGGAGTTCCCAGTTTTCAGATTTGTTAGTGCCATAACAACTTTGGCTTTCATTAAAGTTAGGAGAAAGGTGCATGATTTGAATTGCTATAATACAGAATTCTCTTTCAGTTTTCATAGGCTGAAGATGACTAGTATATTGTGCTGTTTGTAACATACACAAGATATGCTGCAGTTTGACTACCACTCCAAATATAGCCTTGGGTATAGACTATATGAACCAAAAGATATACTGAAGGAAAAATAATGCCTTTCTGGAAAACTTCCCAAAAGGTTTATGGGGCCCCAGAGAGGCTGCTGCATCCATAACTTGCTGTGTATTGTACTGTAGCTTTTCTCATGCTTTCTTTACATTTTTTCTTGCTTGTGTAGATTTTTGTGATGGACAGTTCCTACTGATTTCCGTAATGATGATGATGATGGTACCGAAATGCTGCTCCAAATCATTCTGAACACAGAGATGACCATCTTGGGTGACTGCTTGTGTCACAAAAGCTGTCTGCCCAATTGTGACTCAGTGGAAAATTGTAAATCTTTAACAATCTTCTTTTTAACCTTCTCCTCCTCCCCTAAATCCCACATGTATTGAAAGTAACATTTTTAAGAGACATGCATCTCCTTTACTTATATACTGAATAGAAAACTTAATTACTTCACAGATTGGTCTCTGGATTTGGCCACAACCCACTCCCCATATTTACCAATTCAAATATTATTTTAACTAGCATAAAGTGTGACACGCATGAGTGCTATAGAAGAAAATGGGAATGTAATGTTGTTTTTACAAATAACATGCTTGGCTTCTAAATTCCCTAATCTCTTTTACCTGCAGCAAACCCAGCCTCAGATCCCAAAGTGCTCTTGCCAAACTCTGAATTTGCTCTGAATTACTAAAATCAAGAGTTTCTTTTCAATTTTCTAATATTAAAACATGCATGTATGAAATATAATCTAAATATACAACTTGGGCAAAACATGGGATAATTATATCTGCAAAATGTTCTGACACTAAAGGGCACATGAACTTTTAAACTGTACTCTGTTTCTTTCATATGCTCAGAGATTTTCTCAAATGATGTAAATACAAACATACTAGGTTCTTGCTCAAAAGTAGTCTGTTAGGCATAATTATCTCATTTTGGAGATTCCTTTATATCACTATGGTAGCATGCTTGAATGACAGAATTTAATTTTCTGATGGCTTAGTGGTACAGTTTGCAAGATTATTTTATAATATATATTTTTAAGATCTCTCTTTACCACAGGTTTAATGAGGCTGCTTGAGTTCATGATGACAAATCATCCCAGGCAGAGAAGAATTAAGTAGAAGGAAACTTACTTGACTGTGGAGAATTGTTAGCAGCAAGGGGACTTTGGAGATTTTAACTCTAACTCTTTGAATTACTATCCTACTCCTCTCTCTTGTTTTTCTCTGATATTTCACATAACATGGTAACATTACAGATTCAGGAAGGTCTGATGTTCCAAAACACTGAGCCTTAAGTTCTCCTGTATGTCCAGAAATTATTATGCATCACTCAAATATAAAAATTTTATCCCCCCAAGTCTCCAAATGTTTCTGAGGTGCAAGACATGCACAGAGACTGCTTGTTTCTTTTTCACAGACAGCATTAGGCTTTCAAGTATAATCATAAGCAGTAATTTAACAGAATCATCTTTTTCTTTTCCTATGGAGGTTTTCTTCTCTTACATGTCAGCATCTCAAGTTTCTAAAGAATCAAGAATACTTTTATGAAATGTTTGAAGGTAAAATGAGACCGTGTAAGAATATGAAGTCCTGTTCTATATTTAAGGAAAAGTTAGATGCGTCTCAGAAAAAAATAGCTTAAGTATGACCTATTGTGTTGTGTATGCAGCAAAATGTGCTTAGTATGGTAGGAGTTATTTCACTGGACATTGAAGCCCATTGCAGACACCTGCCAGGACACCGGCGCCCGCCTGAACATCCAGCTCCAAGCCAAGGCCATGGATGGCACACACTGTCCAGCTTCAGTTGAGGGCTGCTCCCTCAACAAACCAACCATCGCCCCCTTATTTAGAAGATAAACTGATTTTGTGCGGCGCGTTCCTCCCCTCTCACTTACGATTACTGCTCTGCCGCCCGACATGGCGCCCGCCCCAACAGCCCCGTGGGATCCGCCCCCTCCCTTCCTCAACCGTCAGGCGGGCCCTGCCCTGCGCCCACGCGGCTCTCGCGCCGCCTCGACGCGGGGGCTCCGCCCTGGCGCTCGCGCCGCTCCTGGGCGGACCGGGCCCGGGCTTCCCTGCGCCAGCGCCGGGGCGCGGCGGCATCGACCGTTCCCGGATGCTTAGCGCACGGCCGGGCCTCGTGCCCCGGCAGGTGAGCGGAACCGCGCTGATTTGCGCTGTGCCCCGCTGGCCCTCCCGTGATGGAGGACAAGACCGTTTCCCGCCTCCGCGCGGCTGCTTGAGGGGAGGAGGTGGAGGCGGCTGCCGCCCGTCTGCCGGGAGCCGGTAGGTGTGCGTTGCCGTCGGGCCCTCCCTTCGCTGAAGAGCACGGTTTTGCCCCATTCCTTGACTGGTCTTTTTTGCATGTCTCTCTCGGTTAGTTGTGACAGCCCTGGATAATAGGGACCCAATGCGGCAGCTGTGAGATGTTTCTGGAAGTTTCTGGAAGTCCGACACAAATATGGTGATGGCAGAAGTTTGGGATTGGGTTTGGAGCGGCAGAGACACTGGCTTAGAGACCCAAGTCCTTAACCAAAGTTCTTTTTTTTTTTTTTTTTTTTTTCTCAGAAGACTGTGCAGTGAGGATTAGGTTTTTGCTGCTCTTTGTCCTGGACAAGCAGCCCACCTTGTGGAACACAAGTGCCAGCTTGAAAAAGAGTACATGATGCACGGGTTAATGTGTTGCTGAAAACTTCAGTCATTTCTTATCCTGTTACTGATGGAGAGCAGGAAAATTACCGTGTATATATTGTACCCCTTTCTGTTAAGGGGACAGTATCATTTTATGCTAATATGGGAAGAAGAAAATAATTACAAAGGTTTTATTGGTTTGTAGAACTCCATATGCAAATTTGTCAAAGACTTTACCCACTGAAAAAGAAAAAAAAAAAAAAAAAAAAAAGAATAAAGAAGGGGCTTTGCCGGTTGAGAGCAAGTGGTGAAACTCTTGTCTATGTGGCCACTAATTTTTGGTAGTATTTGAAGGAAAGAGAAGGACTCCCCTGCATGTGTAGGAGCTGATGGCCAAGGTGGGCTGGCTGCTGCTATGTGTCCCAGTGTATGTGAGGGTGTCCTTGTGAGGGTGTCCTTGTCCTTTGCAGTCCTGAGTCTGGGACTGGTGGATTCACAGAGCTCCTGTGTGGCCGTGCCCTGTCCACTATCCCCTACTCCCCTCTCCTGTTGCTCTGGCACCTAAGAAATGTCCATAAACACTTGCTACTTAGGGCAAAATCTCTAGTGAGCTGTGCAGAACTGCTGCTTTTTTTTCTTCCTTCTTTGGAAGGGAACTGCCTTACCAAACTTTTAAAGAGCAGAAGTATAATGAAAGTAAGAGGGCAAAATCATGAGATCCATTTTGCTGATTTGGTATCTTTGGGTCCCACTGCTTCACACAATAATTGTTTTCAGTTTGATTTATGTGAGGACTCTGTATTTTTATGGTGTAAACCCAATCTCCTCAAAAAGTACTCTGTAACTGATACAGTTCATACAATAATCTCTCAAAGCAGGGTTTCCTAACAGTTTCATAGCATTTTTGCTCTCTTTTTCAGCAATCAGGTTTTCTTTCAAGTATTTCTGACATGCTCTCTGAAACCAGGAAAATAACTATATAGTGATACATTAACATTTTGGGGTTACTGTATTTCTCTGTTCAGATGATTCATATGTTAGAAGGTCTCAATCTTCTGATTGAGGCTGGGGCTGCAAGTTAAGAAAGAGGTGGCAAGATCTGGTTGGTCTTTTTATAACATGCTTACACTTGCACATTCTGGCGAGCTTTATTCACTCTGTTTTATCTAGCATGCCTTGAAGAGGACTGAAAGAAATGTGTTAGAAGATCATCTAATTTCACTATAGTCTTTTGCAAATATCACAGTAATTACTATTGCTTTTTACAGCAATATTCAATATTCATTTTTATCAGTTCCAGATGCTTTGGATTTAGCTTAAATGAGGCAACTTCAGTTGTCGTTTCTAGCTTGTTAATGTAGCTGACAAGGCTAGGTGTATAACTCTGCAAATGGATGGCATAATTTGGAATTTAATGATCTAATCCATCACCCTTTTTGTCAAATTTGTGGATAATACTCTGAAGCTACAAGAACTGATTTTGAATCTTTTAATGGCAATATGTGCACATTTCATAGCCTAGGCCCAACTCAGGATTGTAAAATGGAAGTCTGAAGTAAAAGATAGTGAATTGCAGTTACCCAGAAAGGAAAGAAGAGTCAAACTCTGTTTGTTTTAAGGCAGGCTCACCAGATTACATGTGTGCTATATGAATCAAGTTGCACATTTTCTGTTACATTTCAGGTGCATAGCAAAGCTATCAATAATATGTAAACAATTGGTGCCAAACTTTTATTGCTGTCCAAATTTAGCACCAGCAGACACTGCATGGCTCTTTCTTGTAGGCATGAATTTTATTCTGTGAGCATACCTTTTGCAAGCCTTTATACCATACAGAGTAATAAATTTATATCAGCAAAAACAAGTCCAAACAATCAGTGTGCTTCATGTTTTTGCTTCATTCTGAACTGTGTCATCTTTCTTCCTCAAAGGGTAAATGTGGGCATTTATTTTAGCTTCATCTTAAATTAAGGAGAAATCTAGGACTTACTGGAGTACAGTTAAGAAAAGAGGAAAAGTGAAGGAAGGAAGAATAGTGAAGGTCAGTCTGCCTCAAGGGTAAATATCTTACATGTTGATGGTCAGGAATATGAAGCAATTAAAACAGATTTGAGATATTCACGAGGCGGGGGCGGAGATTGAAAATAATGTGACTGGACAGAAGGGAACTACAATACTGAGCTGGTATGAGCCAGCTGATAATCTGTAAGATTGAATATATACTTGAAAAAAGAAAGAAAGTAGACACAGTGTTGGTTTGCTCCCTGACTGATGAGCACTGTTCATTGTAAGTGATAAACGATGTCTCCTTTCTTCCATGTTGGGATCTTCTAAATTGGTCCCCCAGAGGAGCTGATTTGGACATAGCACCCTATGGGCTTGCAGTTCCCAGTGGTGCTGTTATACAGGCGAGCTGTTGGGTTTGATAGGCGCCCATGAGACCTTCCTGCTTTTATCGCAGCATGCTCTCTCAGTGCCTTCACTAGTAGGACGTTTTTCTAATCATGTGTTAGGTAGATGTTCTGTATTCTTTAGAGCCCTTTGCACCTTTTAGAGCCAACAAATGCTGTTTCAGAGAGGCAGTGCAGCTTTGAGACAAAATTCCTTTTGGTACTTTCAAGAACATCTGAAGCAATGTTGCCCACATGATCTCCTAAGGTTCTTTGCAGTTTTGAATGTCTTTGATTCCATGAATCCATTTGCATCTATTGCCATGCTTCATTATACATGTCCTAAATAATTTACATTTCTATGCCGTTTTTCATAAGAAGGTTGGGTTATTCCTTCTTTATGTACTATTGTGTGTGGATAGTGTCATGGGATTTTTCATGGAAGGAGACAATAAAGCTGTTTCATACAGTCTTTGGCATGTGGTTTGAATCTCAAATTCCTAAGAGCTTCAAAACAAGAAACTTTATACCAGAAGTGTGCAGGCATGTCCTATTGATTATTGCCAAGAAAGTTGTTACCAAAGGATTGTGACCTAATCCATGTCTTCAGATTGTCCACTGAGTCTCATAAGCAGGATTTCAAGAGGTTTAATTCACATTGTACTTCAGCATAGGCTACAGAAATTGTTGTATTTCATTCTCATGAACTGAACTTTGAAAATCATAAGAAAGACTTGGCATCAGTGTTTTACAGCTTTTTTCTAAGCTGATGTGAAATTTTAAAGTCTTTTTTAAATCATTATCTTATGTGAGATTTTAAATGTGAATTCTAAGAACTATATATGGGAATACAGAAGCTGAAGTCTTTTGTAAATTTTGAAGATTTGATTTTTCAAGGAACAATGACAAGGTATATATGTTTAATGGTTTGCATTCCTTGTGTTTGAAGTGCAGGCTAAGCTGATGAACTCTAGGAAGTAGGAGTGTGACTAGTAAGAGAAGGAAACCCATGCATACAGATACTGTGTTCCTTTTAAGGGACTTTCTAAAATCCTTTACTCATGGTGTCAAGAAGCTCCCAGAAAATAGTATATGGAAATGCAATAGAGTAGTGGTGCCAGATTTTCAAGAAGTTTCTAGTATTTTTATGCATGCCTCACACATTTCCAATGCTACTTGGAACTTTTAAATGTTTAGCCAGTGTTTTGTGTGTGTAAATATCCTCTGTTAGATTAGATAGCCGATGGGGGAATTGATTGTCTCTTCCTAGCACCTGGCATGAGCTGGATGGTGAAGTTCCATTGACCCTTATTCTCATTAGTATTATTTGGATGTTATGCAGTGGTAGCTGAGATGAAGCTGCCATTGCGATGAGCATATAACAAATGCTTAGTATGTGATAGTTTTGGAGAATCTATTTTTAAGTAAGCTATAGTAAAGAGTCATAGGAAAAGACAAGTCTCCTAATTCTATAACTGAAAACCTGAGGGGACAGAAACTAAGTGATTTGTACACTGTGTCACATGAAAGGCAGGGCAGAGCCAGTGTCATAACTGTAAATCTTCAGGTTTATGTTGTTCCTTACTGATATGTGTTATATGGCTTGGCAAATACATTTTTGAGGAGGTTACATGAATGGCATATATTGCTTAATTTTCAAAAGTTTTCTTTTTCATCAATGTATTGTGTTTCATTACCACCTCTAGGTCATTAGTGAAGTGACACCCAAGAGGGAAGAGGGAAATCAAATGACAATGAAGGTGATGCCTGACATTAGCCAAATGTCAGGCTTTCTGATGGAAGCATCAAAATTAATCTGAAAATGTTATACCAGTTTTAGTCATTTTCCTAAGAGATTGAAAATACAAGAGGCAGGCTGATGACATTTTGATTATAGTCTCAAATTGCAAAGACCTTACAGAACATGCCTTCTTCTCTCACATAATTAAAACCTGCTGTCACCTTGATCTTTATTATATTTTTCCATGTCCTGACAGCCCCTTGGGTTCTGCATGCTATTGCCTTGTTGTTTGAGCAAATTTGACATGTCAATATTGCTCAGAAGAGCAAATGGCTCTTTCGTATTTAAGGGTAAAAATCGAGACAAAAATACACAGTGAAAGCAATATAGTGAGATTAACAAGTATTTGTATCCAAATAAGTTTAAGAAAGAATTAAAGCCATGACTCCTGAGGATGTTTAAGCACGTGTTGTGCTTTAAGTCCTTGTGTTAATCCCATTGTGTATGATTGCTGAAGGCTGTCTCTGACCTCGTAGGTGCTTTATGAAGAGAGCAAAACTACAAGTGCTGCTGCAGATCACCTGGGGCCTGTGGGGCATGCGAGACTTGGCAGGCCCCAGCTTGCGGGGTTCGTGTTGTGCAGCAGCCCTGCATCGGCAGGCGCATCTAGCAGCCAGCTTCTGGGATGCGTGCAGAGCAGATATGTGCCTGAGGGGTAGTGGGTTCAAGGAGCAAGGCAGGCAAAGTTGTTTTCAAAACTGCTGTATTAGGGATGTAGCTGTATATGGCTCTGCTGTAACTGCTTGAGCAGATAAGTATGCTGCTGAACCAGCACCTAAGAAAGTTACTGAGCTCTTCATATTCAAAAGAAACAAACAAAAAACCCTGTCTAATGTAGTTAATATTTAAGTTGCAATAAATGCATCCTCAGTGTACAGGAACATGTATCAAATATATAAGCCTGTTCAAATCAGTATTGGTAACAATGGAGAAATCTTATTTCTTGTTCTAGTGGCTGCCTGGTCTGGCTCCTGGCTATCCAGCCAGGGTGGGCAAGAGGAGTGCCAGCAGGTGTGGGCTGCTGGTGCTACTGCAGTGACTTGCTGCTTCTGCCCTACTTGGGGGTGATAAGAACTACTCAAACTGTGAGCCTCCCTTTTAGGTGCTTCTGTTTAGCTTCTATAGTGATGTGGTCTCGTGACGATGCGTTGTCTTGCAGCTGCTGCTACTGCTTCATCTGCACCTTCACCCAAGAAAATGAATTGTGTGATGGCCAGAGAAGGGAAGGTTTTTCCCTATTTAAACCATTTAAAAAACATATTTAGCTCCATATTTTGTTCTGAACAGTAAAGCACACTGCCTTAGTGCATTATAATTTGACATTTTTATTTTGACAGAGTATGAAGTTTAATATAGCTGGTGGATACTGTGTGAAGCCTTGGTGCTGGATTAGGATTGCAGAGATCGGCTGCACTTCCTTAAAAAGCGTGTTTCATGTGTGTATAGCTAACACTGTCAGTGTTGCTTGTCAGACATTCTGAACTGCAGAACATTCAGCCTGCTGGTGAAGAACAGAAAGCATCTTTGGGTGTGGAAGTTATTGATTGGCTGATTGAAGAATTGGTCTCATCATTGCCTGAAAAACACACTTTGAGGATTCTGTCCTTCCCAGGGATGAAATGAATGTTAGGGATTACAGAGGAACTCCATGTGTCTGTGCAGGAATAGTGAAGTACCTCTGTTTCCAAGAGAGCTATCAGATTTCTACTGAATCATCTAGTTTCCCACACACAGTTCTGTGCAGATGTGCTCAGAAAAGATGAATGGATACTGAAATAGTTGCCATGGAGGACTATTATGATCACAGGAATTGAGAGTCTTCTGTGAAAGAACTAGATTTTTTTTTATTTTTTAAACATAACACTTTGGATTTTTTTTTAAGGTGGGAGCACAACCTGATTGGAAACAGCTTCTCTACAGTTGTAGTTAAAAGACCTGTAGCTTGATAAGAATAAGTTAAGACTGAGGCCAGGTGAAGTTCTGACCTTGATGACTTGATGGGAGAGCTACTTGCCACTGCCCAGCTAAGAGCTTGGAGTGTGTGTTGAACCTGATATTAGCAGTGGGTCAAGGGATCCTTGAGTCCCTGCTACTTGTTATCTCTTGAAGTGCATGAAGTAGATTTTTTTAAGAACACCTTTTGGTTGTAAATGAACTATGAGGCATATGAAAATAACACAGGTAAAGTAAGATTATGTTAAGAATTGTAGTTTAACCACTAACTGCAAGTATTATTTTTGGAGGTAAATTCAACTGGAAGACACAACAAGGGAAACTGTCTTGGGATTTTTCCCGGACTGCCTTTTCCAAGAGATTTCCACAGGATTTTGTATCAACAACTTTTATTTGCTGTTTTTCATGATGAATGCCTTTTGAAAAGAAGTCATCTTTAAATTCATCTGTGCTCAGATTTGCTTTTTCTTAATACAAAACAGATGCACCAATATTGCCAATGACAACAATTTAAGCTTGGTTCTAAATTCTATGGGATATTAAAATGCTATGGAAGACAAATGCCTGGATAGGAAAAATCCCACAACAGTTCTAAAGCAGTTGCTGAATGTGTATGATACAGATATCTGGACTTTACATTTTAATGAGGCTCTTTAGAAACCTTAAATCCACTTGCTTTTCTTCCTGTAGGCTTACAGCTGGGGAAAAGCAATGACTGTAAGGACAAAATTGGGCATTAATGTGGGTGAAAAGTGTGTTAAGTATTAAATTCATTCACAGATACTCTGTTCATATACTGAGTAAGTAAAAATAGGTTTAAGAAACACTGTAAAATTAAGTTTTATAAGAATACTTTTTCATGGAATATGCAGTAGCTGCCACATAGAATAAATGTATGTTTTTCATTATATTTTTATTGCACATTTAAAGCACATTAAGGAGCAAACAACCATCAAAGAAAAAGAAACTTATTAGATTTAGCAAGTAATCATATCAGTTTTATATGTGGTTATATTTCTTGCAAAGAGAGAAAGATGCATGTCTGATGTCCTTTCAGGCTATTTAGTAAGTCATTTTTCTTTGGGAGAACAATATTAATAGATGTTTTGCTATATTCATGCTGTATTGCATGAACATTTTGTCTTTTTATGTTATAGTTTCTTATAAGTGCCCATTACAGCTTGAACAATCCAGTAGACCATCTGGAACAATAGATTGCTTTGATTTTTGTCTCTAAATGGACATTAGTTTGTGTTTGAGTTTCTAAATTGTTTAAGCATTCACGAAAATATTTGAAGTTTTGTGAACGTTGTTGAAGAGTCATTTCACATTGCTCTCCAGAAACAAAATGTGTGTAGCTACATGAGGAATCCAGTGATTTTGTTTAATGCAGCTTTGGTGGATGTAGTCATCTAAGATTGTTTCTCCTTATTCTCCAGTTACTCTTTTCTTAATGCTACTATCTTTTAAATGGTTGGAAGGCAGATTTAAACTTAGTGAACTGTTAGATGCAAAAATAACAAAGCAAAACAAACAAAAAAAAAACCCTATAATTTTTGTGTGTCTCAATCAAAATCCTGTATTTTCAGCTTGCCTCAGTTCAATCGGTGTAGCAGAGATCAGCACATCTAAGATGTTTGGAAGTGTCATTAAGGAAACTGTCCTTCAGCAGTTGTTATCTCAGTGTCAGAGAACTTCAGTATGGCTGCCATAGGTGCTGTTTTTCTTGGAGAATCTAATCTTTCATGCATTCTTTGAGCACTTAACCCAAAAATCCTGACCAGGTAGACAGAGGTTAATGGATAATTAATTTTTCTAGGACTTTCAGATGAGTAGAAGGCTACTGGCAAAGGAGGCCTGAGGCAGGGTCTGCTTAGTTACCACTTGGCTGAGGTTTTATGGACAGGTGGCAAGCTTGACATTATATTTTGAGTTTATATTACTACCAGGAAGAATTTAGCATTGTCTAGTGCCTCAGAATAGCTTTTTGTTGACCTAAGTAATAATGTGGTAATAAAGGCACATATGTGTTGAATGAGTGCTTTAATGGAAGGTTCTAGAAGCCAAAAGGGTGATACTTATTTTAAGTGCTGAATCACTACAGTAAATTTAGCAATGGGAGTTGACATTCTCTGTCTAATAAAAGCCATTTTTATGCTTAAATTGTGATTTTCTTACATAAAGGAAAAATAATGTTAAACAGTAGTGTGTAGCTTTATTGGCTTTACAGTTTCTATAAATGTTAAAGTACCACTTCCTGTAGCTGACAAATGTCCACTCAGAAGCTAATTATTTTGCATAATGGTAACCTTATTTATAGTTCTATATAGCACAATCCATTTTTTGAAAATGTGTTATTTTTAAGGAATTGTTGATTAAGATTAATTTCTTTAAAAAAGGGAGTATTTATATTATATCTTCTATTATTACAGAAATAGCTTTGGATTCTTAATAGAAGCTTCTTAAGCAACTTTGCAATTGTATATTAAACACTTGTAAGATTATTAATTAGCAAGCTTGTTCTCATAGTGGTCTGGGGGAGCCCCAGATCAGGCCAGAACTCTTGTTCCTTTAGGCAGAGGTCACAGCTTTAAATCATAATGGGAAAGCGTTTTTGTGTTGTATAGCCAGCAGAGGGTAAGGTACTGTGATTGACTCCTCTTGGTTATACAAAAGCTCTGTTTTGCCTTAGCTCTATGAAAGCCCAATCAAGTTTTTATTAGCCAAAATCCCCGTGTTTCTATCAAGGCAATGGTTTTGAGCTAAAACACAATTGCAGAGCTCATTATGACCTGGTTTGTGCTTGGCCCTATCACCTCAAACATGGTTCATGTCAAAGTATCTCTAACAGGCTCTGTACACTGTGGGACTGAGCAGCTGAAATGTTTAAACAAATATAACAGTCATGTTCCTGAGCCCAGACCAGGAAACTTCATAGAGGGATTTACAAAAATGATGGGAACAGACACACCGTTTTTTATATTAGTGAATTATTACCATGTTTAATATTTACTATTCCTTTTGAATAGTAAATTGCCTGCTTGTTTGAACAAAATGATGAAGAAATAACAGTGATCATATGGAGCAAATGAATTTTTTAATTCAGTAATAAGTCTACTCTGCTAGAGTAATAAAATACGCCGGAGTGAATGCGATAATGTATGACTTTTTTCTTAAATATTCATCCAAATGCTTTTACTCCAGTGTAATAAGTAGCACTCACTTATTTAGCGTTTCATGTGCTTTCAGAAGAATCTCTTTATTTTGCGTAAGACTCAGTTGAATTCTCTTGTGAGATAGGTTATACTAGCTTAAAGTCAGTTATTTTTTCAGAATTCTGAAGTGATGAACTGTTGGGAAAGTGGCCGAGGATCTCTCATAGAGGTTTGCTTACAGCTAGAAAGACTTGTCAGTATGATGCCTTGATAGATAGTGCTTATCGAGCATAATTTTAGATTAAATAGCCACTCTTTGGGAGATCTTGGCCATAAAATAAAGGGAAAGTCTTTACTTTCTGTTTCGGAAAGATGTCCCATCTTTCTGAAAGTATGTGCCTTTGGAGAAATGATAGCAGACTTATTGAATAATCATAGAATCATAGAATGCCTAAGGTTGGAAGGGACCTCTAGAGGTCATCTAGTCCAACCCCCCTGCACACG
>JAWLRI010000629.1:762549-813315 GCA_034781795.1 Crypturellus tataupa
CCGGCCCCCCCCCCCCCCCCCCCACACACACACACTTCTTTCTTTTAACTTTTTGTGAATGTAGCTGAGAGGAAGGAAAGGGATAGGCTTTGGGGCCCAGGGCTGAGCTATATAGAGCCTGAGGAAGAGGATGGTAAGTGCTGCCCATTTATCTAAGCAAGGTGAACAGGTATGAAGAGGTACAGCAGGCAGGCAAAGAGTCTGATGGCTTCTGTGAACATTTCTTCTGACTCAAACTGGACACTAATTGGACTGTCTTTAGCACAGCCCTGATGCTGACCTTCTGGGAAACACAGTATTGTCCACAGTCCAGGCATGATGGAGAGATTTCTTGGACTTTATGAAGCATGATATTGCCATTAAGCTGAGTAGGAAAGAAAAGCGATATCTTAGTACATACAGCTGACAGTTACTTGGCTCCAGATTCCCTTACTTTTAAGTTACTAATCCATCTCTTGTATTAGCATTGCTAATAGCTGGTTGAGACTTGCACTGCCCAAGTAGGATCTGTGCAATAGTGCTGCAAGATCTTCAATTTGAGATTCATGAGAGCTAGTAAAATAGTAAAATAATATCAGCTGTGCCTGACTGCAGAGCAAAAAATGAATAAAATGTTGTTCTGGAGTAGATCAACGGCCATAGATCCAGTTAGCCTTTCACTGAAACCAAAACAGAAGTGACTTAATCTGGATTTCAGAGTAAGAGGGTTATTTTAGCCTGAGTACTCTGGAAAAGGGAATTGGGATTGAAGAAAATATAGAAAATAAACAAGAAGCAGTGCTGATCAGTATCCTCCAAAATTCAGCTTCTCAGAACACGGACACCATGTCAAGCCCCTCAGGTACCATTTGGCCTCGTGCTGCCTGCAGCATGCTGTGGGATGCGCAGACATCCTTCTTCCATTGTAGCTGCTTTGTGTTCATCAAAACTGTGCTACTTTAAATCATCTCAGAGACTAGATCTTGCTTTGAGCATCCTTCGAATAACAGCTTTTTCCTTCCTCTTTGAGGAAATAAGCAACTGTAGCTGCACAAAGTCCTCCTCACTGTGGGAGTGAGAACATCCTACTAATTGGCTAGCAATGATCCAAACTGGAAATGTGGCTTCATTTCTATAAGAGGCTGACTGTATATCTGCTCATGGAAGTGAACTCTGCAAAGCAGCAGGAAGCTCCTCATGCAGAGGTGGCTTTGCGTGTGACCCACAGCTTCAGCTGCTGTGCGGAGCTGTGCCAGCCTTGCCAGTGTGCAGGTATCTTGGGTGGAGAGCTCTCCTCTCCTTAGCCGTACTCTGGAACTTTGCATGCACACTCGGTACAGGCTTATTTTAATTTTTTTTTTTATTTTGCTTAATTCCCTTCTTAAAAAAAAAAAAAAAAAAAAAAAAAAATTGCACATGGTATTCCTGTGATGATGATGATGCTCTCTGATGCAGGGAAGGAGAAGATGAATTTAGGTGAGCAATACTGCTGTTTCAGCTGCCTGGGTTTTTTTCTATTTGCTCAGTATGACTAAATGGCCATCAGAGCAAGAAACTGCTTTGGAAATATCTCAGTCCTTGTAACACACAGTGATGACACAAGCAAGTGTGTCTAGCATTCATCTTTTTTCTTTTCTACTTCCCCAGCCTTGACTTTTATTGACTGTGTCAGCTGCCTGGAGATTAATTGAATACTGCAAACATTGAATTTGCCTCTGAATTGCAAAAGTGAAATTATTTAGGCATTGAGATGCAATTGGTAACTGTTTGAATACTTTATTAGCTTTGAGTTGGAAGTCTTTTCCTGGATCTCTAGAGATGGAAAACAGAATGTCAGTAAATGGAAAATATCTTTTTCTTCCAGTGTGTATGGCAAAGTTGTTGGATTTCCCTTCCCAGCCCACTCCACCCCCCCGCCAGGAAAAGTGATTCCTTTTTATGACTTTGTATATTTTTTTAAAAAAATTATCTTGTCTATTTTACATCATTAAATTTTCATTGCTTTTTTCAGGGAAATTTAATAGTAATATTTTAAGAAAATGTTGCTGCCTTATTGATGTTTGAAATCTTAATTGTGGAAGTAAGTCAGTTTTACTGACAATTTCCAGTTGAATTCACACAATTCTGAATTCTTATTTTGTGAAATACAGCTTATTTCTCAGAAAAAAAATAGCACTTCATTTAGAAGCTTGACAGATGGGAGTTAATGTATCGCTAGTCCTATGCTAAGAACTTTTTTCATGAGAAGTCAAAATGACTTGCATATCACACTACCTAAAGCAGAAGGAAAGCTGAGAAAAGTAATTCATATAAATATACACATTATTGCAGTTTCATTCTTTGTATCTGTAAAGTGGCTGTGGGATCTGGCTCACTGCACAGCGTATCACTGGAAAGAGTGCCCTGGGTCTTCACATGCAGCTCTCCACTTTCATAGTTCACTTTGTTATATGATCTCAGTTATAAATTTATTGAATTTAATTGTAGAAATAATTAGACCTTTTGATCTCAGGATTCCAGTCCAAATGGTACTGTGATATATGTGGGTTGACTTCTGAGAGACAGGAAGCTCCTTTGGGAGGTACTGTAGGGCAGGCGTTTACACCATGTCTTGCTATTTCTGGGAGCAGGGTTTCTTAACTGGAAACCAAAACAGTCAAATGAAGACCAGACTGTTTCTTGAGGTTCAGGATCTTTTATTTTATTTTATGCTGCTGTTTTTCTAGGTTAATTCTGTTTCTCAGTGGTCTCCTGATTTATTTTTTTCTTTTTTTTGTTGGGGGGTGAGGAGGTGGTAGGTTGCTATTTTTCAGAGTCAGAAACTTCTGTTTTCTGTTCTTACAGAATTTATTCACCTCCATCATGAAGACTTAAAGATAGAGAAGTAATAACGATAACTACTTGGAATAATTTCTGACAAGCAGGTTATGTCAAACATTGTTTCTAGGCATTATAGTTAAGTAAGTATTGATTTAATGGAAAACTCTTTGCAGGGAAGAATAAAATACAATTATTTTAAATCTTTAAGCAGCATATAATTTCTTCTTCCTTGTAACCATTCTTCTATTACTAATACAGGTCAAATAGCCTGATTTAAGAGGCTCATGTGTCTCCATGCAAAGAAGTTTCCTCTCCAGAAAGAGAAGGCAAAGGCGGTGCCTGGAGTACGGGGAGCCGGTGTGGGATGGAATGGGTGTGAGCACTGGGCCCATCTGTGTGGAGGTGCAGCCATGGCAGCCTTTGAATTGGAAACAAGTGTGTATTGAGTAGAGACATGATACACATGAAAACTGTGTATTTGACAGTTGAGTGGGCAGCTGGAATAATACATTGGTTTCTCTTTCTGTGAGAAGGAATGTTAAAAACTGTATTCAGAGAAGAATTACACAAATGATTTAAAAACTGGGATGCATGATGCACTGAGAGACTAAAGAAGCCTAATTCTATATCAGAGAGGAAGTTGAGAGACAAATTGATACTGATCTGTACTTAGATCTGTACTAGATCAGAGTTTCTCCAAAGTGATATGAAATGCAACCAAGTCAGGTCTAGCTGCCTTCTTAATTCAAAAGTGCCATTTGCACATTTATACTGTATGTGACCTGTGGGGTAGCCTGTGAAGGACTGTACTAACTTATCTATTACTGGAAACTTTAAAATTGCATTTGGTTGCCATTTGTTGTCTTCCATTGGACCTTTCTGACTCCCCCTGTCTTAAATGATTGACCTCATCTGGTTAAAATTACTCCGTTTACAGCAAGGAATAAACTTATGAACCCTTGGTGATGCACAAGACCCAGCCAGGTTTCTTAGGGCTTTCCAGATGTTTGACTCCTCGAGTGCCAAGGGGCTCAGCAAGAGGGAGTGTGGGGCGTGCAGGGCAGAGCAGCTCGTGGGCCGGTGAGAGCATCTCCAGCTTAGCGCAGGAGCTGCAGGGTCGTGCAGGCAGGAGCGTTACGTTCCCGCTATCAGGAGTAATACAGCCATGAGCTGCTGCTCTAATCCCTGGCTGCTGGGGATTAAGTGTGATGAAAGTGACTGTCTGTTTACTCTTGTTCTTGGTGTCCTTCTCATGTTGATTTCCTCAGCAAAAATTAGGACAAGCTCTTTAGTAAGGCAGAAACACTGCTTGTGACCTACAGTGCCTGTAGCGTTCACCTTCCCAACCTTGCTTGTGGTAAGGCTCTTTTGGCTACTGTTTTTGGGGTGTTTGGGCAAATCTTATAGCCACAGAGCAGAAAACAGTTTATCTTAAAGCAGAGTCTTTGGCTGCTAGTTTGCAGAAGAAGGCATTATTTATATATTTTCTTTCCCTTACAGGCATTTTTGACAAATATTTTTCTTAATGATTTAAAGAAAAATTCAGAATCAGTTATTGTGGATCAAAGATGTTATTAAACATGGCTGAATTTTTTTTTAATAGTCACTTTTTGAAAAATGTTGTGGTATTTAGTTTCTGTGCTACAACACGCATAGACAAAAACCTTCAAAAAGAAAAAATGCTTTCAACGAAGGTCGACTTTAAAACATTTGTTGCAAACCACAGTTGCTGTTTTAAAGACAACTTTCCTGGCCTTTCTCTTCCTAGGAGTCTGTGTGTTGTCCCCACAACTGAGCTGGGCAGGAGGCCGGGGCTGTGGCTGAATCTACCCTCAGCGTGGGACAGTTCCCCTGTGTGATAGTAACAGCTCTGTCACCTGGCAAAAAGACAGGTTAAGAGAACAATTTACAGAGCGTCATTTAAGAATCATTACTTTGGTTCTGTTCAGTTTCCTCTGCTGCTTGCCAGAATCATCAGTTCTGAACTTGGACGTAAAACTTGCGAAAAGGACAGAGAGGAGCCCGTCCGCAGCAGCCGGCTGTCGGCAGGGGCCGCTCTCTGACTGCAGGCGCGGGAAGCGCAGCCCTGCAGTGTGGCGGCCCTGGCCCTGCTGCACCTGCACCCAGAAGCGCTGCCCACACTCTGCGGAGAAGCCAAGGGAGGCCTTGTGTTGGCATGGGGCAGGGGAATGAACCACTGGCCCTTCAGAGGTTCGTTCTCATTTCCTGTCTTCCCCACTGTGCCTTCAGGCAGCTGATGGTTGGTCATGCTGTTTTTCTCTTGTTGGCTATGCCTCCCAACGTGCATGGGATGTTCAGGGTGCGGAGCTGCTCTGAGGTGCAGCTGATCTGCAATGAATGCCAACTCTTGCAGAGGCCAGAGACGAAATCCAAGAGTTTGCTTTGTTCTGTGCTGCTGTGCAGCTGTGTTAGAGCAGGTTCCCTGGGGAGTTCTCATATAAAATAATGTGGCACTCGGGGATACAGGTCTTTTCCCTAAACATGCTGTCCTTGAGGAGTGGGTTGCATGCATAGCATGGAAATTTCTTGTGCTGTTGCATGCTATTGTAAAACAACTATAAAAAAAAAATTCCTGAGCATTGGAGCCTCACTCGAATTGTAAAGTAAAATCAAGTGGCCCAGAGTTTTAGATGCCTTCCAAAAAGGAAAATTTTTAAAGTATTTGCTGCTTTATGTTCTACTCACAGAGCAATTGATGTCTGTGATGCTCATGCACTGGATTGTTGGTAGAAAGGTAGTGCTGTTTGTGGCGTGTCTTCAATAATGCCTCTCTTTTCCTGCAGAAAGCAGATAATCACTAGCCTTATATTGCAGAGACAAATGAATCACTGATGTAACTTGATTGAAAAGAAATGTTTGGCATGAAACCACCCCTTAGAAATCACAAAATATGGAAAAATTTATCTGAGCAATCAGCTTTTCTATTTCTTTGCATTTTTTCTTTATATTTGCTAGTGTTTTGCTTAGTTGTGCTTTAAATTATGAGCTTTGTCGCTATGTTAGTAAATATTATATAGCATTTAGTCTCATTGGTCCCTTTTCCCTCCATATCTTCTCAAAATTTCTTTGTATCCTTCTGTGGAACTTCATTTGAGATCTTTTTTTTTTTTTTTTTTTTTTTTTTTTTTTTTTTTTTTTCTTTCTGTAGTTCAGTAGCATCCTGGTCTGTAATTTGTGTTGCTCGTCTGTAAAATTACTGGGCATCTTTTTTGTCAAAGGTAGTGGCCTTTCACAGTATTTTCAGTGTAGGTCTGTAAATACCTTAAATACTTTCTAGAAAGCCTGATAGCTTCTGTGTTCAAAGACAAGTTTTCTCTGATAATACCTCTCCCTTTCTGTGATCTTTTTATTTCCAGAACAATTTTCTAAATTCATGTCAAGTTTGTAACTCACTTAAGCAGGTTTGGTTCCCCTCTGATTTTTATATTAAATGTATTTTGGATCAGTTCATTAGTACACTAGCTTACGCTTTTCTATGTTCATGTTGGGAACTTTGTAACCTGGGGGTTCTTTCTTGAAATAAATGTTGGTGAATGGGTGGTGATCAAGGCAGTGGGAGTTTTCAGATGTTTTCACATCTTGGTTTACTTAGCTGTGGAACATCTTTGTATGTCCGTAAATGAAAGTGAGTCTTCTGTCACCTGTCAACCCCCATTTCTTAAAATATAAGACTTCTCACTTCACTTTGGCATCTGCAAGTCAGCAATGAGACTTCCTCTAACTCCACTGATTTCAGTGGTATGTGATGTGGGAGAGGGCTTGCGTTGTGCTGCGTAGTGCTGAGTAGAGGGCCACAATTGCTTCATCCTGACCTTCAGGTGCTGCCGAACAGAGCTATTAGGTAGAAACAGAAAATATACATGCTTTGAGGCACCTTGTGGCATAACAAGATGCACAGTTTCTGAACAGTGCGCTTATGCAATGAAACAAGCACTTCACTGAAATGATGCAAAAGGGACATATTGCAGCAATAAAGAACCTGGAGTTTGTTTTTAATTACTTGAACACTTCAAGTGCTTACGTACTGTGGGGTTGTCCCTGAAGAGTGATAATTAACATTGTGGAGATGATTTGGACAAGGAGGGTATGTTTTCTAGGCCAACTTCTTGCAGAGGAACACAATGCTCATGTCAGAAACACTGCATTGCTATAACGGCGCCAACACGTTCCCCGCATGTCCAGGCAATCTCCACTGATGGGATATTGATCTACATCTTGTGAGGTGCAATACAATTCTGGAATGAATTGGTGTGAAGCAAGCCTGTGTTTCGTTTTGCAGGATAGCTTTCTACCCCTGCATTTCTTTTGATGTGCAACCGAGTTCAATGTATCTTTGAAAGCAGAGCCTTTTGCTTCTAAAAAAAAAAAAAAAAAAAAAAAAACTTGTTTATGGAAGAACTGAGAGCTTTAACAGAACCAGTAGCAGGGTAAGCAAGGTGGGGGGCGGGAGGGGAGCAGTATAAACCAGGCTGCAATAGGAGGCAAACTTTGCAAATTGGAACCTGGCTGTGTGAACTGGAGCCTGGCACACACTTTAATACTTAATTGGTGAACAAACTATTTAATTCAAGCAAAACCAATGTTTGTATAGATAAGAATTTTCTTGGCTATGGCATACCCTGTCTTGCCTATTGATTTGGTCATTTTAAACTGAGATATTTAAAACTCTGGAGTGATTTGGGTGCCTTCAGTTTTGCTGAGAGGTAGTAGGAAAACTTCAGCTTGTATAAAATGTTACAGCTCAGGTGGCTTTAATACTGCAAAATTGATATCAGCTGATGATCACTGCCCAGGCATCTAAATTTCCTATTTAAAAAAACAAACGAACAAAAAAAACAGTCTGCTATTCTTCCCCCCCAGTGCCTTTTTTCTTTTTTTTTCCCCAGCCATACTTATGTGCCTGAATGCAGCCTGGAGTTTCAGACCAGATTCTATTTAAGCACATTGACAGGTAAGACGCATCTATTTCCGAGCGATTTGGCTGCTTGTTTGTTTCTCCCCACAATGTGCTTGTGTAGGTGGTAATGGTGCATTGCACCCGTTCCACCCAGTGCCCTTGCAGGCACAGGGAGCCTTCCCACATGGTGGCAGTGGTGGCAGGAAGCTTCTCCACCACAAGGGAGAAAAGCAGCACTGCAGAGTAGCAGTTTCCTTCACACACTACTCTGCCCTCCTTTATTAGCACTGAGAGCCTATGTGCCCCGGAATTAAGCCAATTTGGGCTTCTTTCTCGACTGTCTTGCACACAGAAATGGGCAGTGTGACAATGAGAAGCAGACCCAGATACCTGCAGGACAGAGGGTGGGAATCTGACTGGGAGAATGGCCACTCCTGCCTCCGAAGCCACTGTGGTGCCTCAGGATGTGCGCAGCCACCCTTTCCCAAGGCTGGCTCCTGTAACTATCAGGAAAACAAACCAACCTACCTTGTCTTGGCTCAACAGGTGCCAGCAGATACTTTGTGCTTTGCCTTTTTAAGAAGTGTTAGATGCAATACAGTCCTTGGAAGTTATTGCTGAGAGCGGCGTCATAATATTTACATTTGTATTCTCTGGCATTTATACAATTATAGAAATCAGAGGCATAAAATATGACCAATAGGCATAGGAAGATATAATGGAACAAACAAAATTCTTGATTTTACCTGCCTCCTCAGTGAGGAATGCGGCAGCTCCAGCCAGGAGAGTCTTTGAAAAAGTGCTGTCACTGGTAATGTTCCAGGTACCTCAGTTTTGCACGTGACCCCGCTGCCCTCCCCACCACAGTGCTGGGTAGCGTGCAGATAGGACGGCAGCTCTTGCTGGCAGGCTGGCCCCTGGTTTTCCTGTGGGACTGTTCCTTCTCACTGGAGAAGTTTAGAGGAGGAAGCTCCTTGTGTAGTCCCTGAGCGTCCGTATGCATGATGTCAATTCTCATTTTATACCAAATCTTGGGACCTGAAGAACTTGCATTTGGTTGTAAAGGGGGAAGAATATCATGGAGGAATTCAGGGAAAAGTCCATAAAATTGAATCACAGTGATAGTGATGACAGGTCAGCTCAGTAGACAGAAGACATGATCTTGAAGGAAGGAGTATGTCTGCACATGTGTGTATCCTACAGTAACGATACATGTGCCACCCGGCCCTCTGTATTGAAACAATTCTGTGATCATTTTGGAAATAGCTCTCAATCGAGATTGGAGACTAAGTTGCCACTGCTCCAGACGCAACCTAGGAAAACTGTTACTGCTGCTGCCTCTGGCCAGGGCTGCTTTCTGTCAGGTGAGTCGTCTTATCCTCGTGTCCCGGGGTGCAATACATTAGATAGGCAAAGCCATCCTTGCCTGCGTTTTAATATCTCAAAGAACTAAAACATTTTTTCTTTTGTAAATTTATACAAAATAAATATAAAATGAGGAGACTGATAAAAATGTGAATGTTTTCCGGGGTACTAGATACATACATTTCATTGGGTTTCCAAGTATTGTGGTGATCATTTCAAGCTATCTTCTCATACTGAGAAGAAATTGTGATGTGAAACTTTCCTATTTTTAGACAAATTGTGTAGAGTAAGACCGTGAATTAACAGCACTCCAACTAAAAGATGCACTTGTTTGTAAACACTGTGAGAAGGATCCTGCAGCACTTTAATTTGCTGCTTTGAATTGACAGCTCTTTTTCTTACTCACTCATGCTTAGGGCTTGTGTCCATCATGAAATCTATATCCTATTAATGAATTTCCATTTTCTTGATATGGAAGATAAAAAAGCAGTTTCTTTTAGAACAAACTCAAGATGATGGAAGGATGAGATAATGTAAAGTTTGACATGCACACATATGTGCATAAGCATGTGTAAAAATTAAAAGTGTCTTGTTTTCATGGCAAGCAAAAGCTGAAAGGTTCAAAAGGCATGGAATGTGTAGCTGCATCAACTTTCTTGAGTTTGTTGTGAAGGGTATTTTTTTTAGAAGAAAGGAATAATTTGAAGATGTGTTTTTTTTTTTCAAAACCTGTTGCTTGGAAGAACAGAGTTGAGTACAAAGCTGGAATATTAGAAATTATAACCTTTAAAAATTTCCTAACTATCCTAGCACCTCTTTCCAGTCATGTTAACTGAAAGAGCTATTTGGTATTGTGGAAGGTTAAAGATGTAACAGCTGCCTCATTTTTGCTTTCTCCTTTCTTAGGATGTGATTTACTAAATGTTAATCTGTGGTTCTTATTACTAGTGGGGAAGATAACAGTTGGGCAGCAGGGTGGCAGCTGGATTCCTGCACTGCGCGTGGAGGCTGCTCACAGGGATAGCCACTCAAGTCAATGCTTGTTCTGGGAAGGGAAGTGGCCGAAAAGTCTGTGCTGGGCGCGGGAACGGGGCTGCCCCAGCGAGTGGCCCCCATGCAGCTCTCGGGGGGGAAAAAAACCTGTGGGATCTAGTGTCCCACTCAAACTTTTAGAAACTCTAACTTGGGAGAGATTAAAACCTATTTGGAACCCTATTGCCTTGTACATTTGGAAATGTATATGTTTACAAAAGAAACATATATTCTACCAGCTGAAGCAGTGTGAAAGCATTTTCTTTTTAGTAAACGATGATAATTGTGTCCATATCTGTGTGTCTAGTAGCAGATGGCACGTGGGGCTGTGGAACAGGCAATGCCTGAGACAACTCTGCTGCCTGTGGGGCACTCAGAAATCCTCCTTTGACTCCTCCTTTCCCAGTGACATCCCTCATATATAGGACAGTGTAGCTTATTTTGCAGGGCTGCTCTCTTAGCAGTCAATAAATTATTAATAGTACAAGGTCAAGACCAAATGCAGTGAAATGTGAACAGTTTAGTGTATAACTGTCAGCTCATCCGGGGTTGCTAACATGTTGTTCCCTCTTGGTCTGGCTGTGATGCAAAGCAAAGCTCTCTGGCTAAGCACAGAGAAATATTTCTGCTTCCAGCTCTCCAAACCACTTGGCTACTAACAGCTGAAGTTGCTGTCATGCACCTGGGCTGTGTGTTCCTCCTCTCCTACAAATACAGTCAAATTCTGCTTAAATAGTAACTTTGGGAATTTTAGGAAACAAAAAGGGCAGTTACTCCAACCAAATGTGTGGGGCAGAGAAAGCAGACTTTGCTCCTTGCTAGAGTGCCCAGAATGGCATTAGCTGATATGAGATTTCTATGGGAGTGGAAACTTGTTTGGTTGAAAGGGAGCTGAAGCAGATTTTATCTCAACACAGTGCAGGAAACTGTTCAACTGTTTAGGTTTTTCTGCAACCAATTGTTATGTTGGGCTACCTGAAAATGCTGCAGATTGAGAGACTTGTCTTTATGGGAACTTAAGGGTGAAATGAACTAGGTTTTCTGCCATGGTGTGTAAAATGAAAAACTCATTTAACAGAATTTAGAGAATTAATGTAAAGATCAGGTTAAGTGATCCTTAGTGGAGCAGATTCTCAGGTACTGCAGTTTGAGGTAGCTCTATTTCAATCAGTGAGGCTGAACTTAGCTCAAATCCAGCTCCCTGCAGGTTTTCTTTTGATAAGGAAGAGTGGGAACCTGGCTGTTTCCCAAATGGTGAGTGCCTTTGGATTGGAAAGATAAAAGCTCACAGAAAAGCACTGTTATTTTTTCAGTACAGTGATAAATGAAATGCACATTATATGAGGCTTTTGAAAGATCTACTTGAATAAAAAAGCAGCATGCAATTATTTTCAAATACTCTAAGCACTTTCTAAATTCTAACTACCTCTCCATAGTCTGAGGGGTGACTGTAGTATCTTAAAATAACAGGTCTTTAAGCTTGCACCACCGAGAAGATCTTCTAATTGTGAAAACCAAAAATCAGTGGAATAACTCTCTAGATTAAGCAGAACCAAAAGGCCTCTGTCAAGGTGACTGGTATAGTTCTTTCATTATGGTTGGACTTGATGATTTGAAGGTCTTTTCCAACCATGATGATTCTATGATTCTGTGATTACTGGAAATCACAGAATCACTTATTTTGAATAGCTGAAAACGTATAAAGCTTTTTTCCTTTTTAGCTCAATACTTTATTTTCCAGTTGGTGTGGGAGATTTTTTTGTTGCTTGTTTGGTACCAGCTTGTTGAATGCAGCTTCTGAGCATCAAGACTGACCTCCTAGCACTGCTGCTGCCTTCTGTAATAGCTGAGCCTGGGCCATCCCAGGGTGGACTTGATTGGTTGACATCTTATTTCTCTTGTGTGCAGTAAGCTTCCCCCTGGCCCCATTTGTAATATTTAAGGATGTGTAAATGGCCCTTTCCTTTCTTCGGGACTCCTTGTATGTCTCATACTGTTTGGAAGAAGGTTGTAGAGAAAAATATAATTAATGATATAAAACAAATCTGTGGCATGGTTTCTGCCTGACCAAGCAGTAAAAGCAACAAAATCTAAGATATGAGGGCTGAAAGAAATGGTGATACTTTTCTCTACTAGGTAGCTTTGGTGTGAAACTGCGTGTGTTTTGGACCAGTGGATGCCCAGGAATTCCCGAGCTGCAGCACCGGGAAATTATTTACATTGCACAAGATTTCTTTCCTGCTGCTCATTGACAGTAAGATAGAATTTTGGAAACTACTACTTCAAAATTACCTTGTGGTGAATGCATTATTTAAAATGAAAGCAATGCTCTTGTACTTAAAAACTCTAAATTTGCTTGTCTTAAGTCTTTTTAGTGTAGCACCTGTTCCCAAAGTTGCTACAGAACGGTAAGATCCTGATGAGTCAGCATGGGTGGGCCAGGTGCTTGAGGGGGCACTGCGCTGTTTTGGAAGTGCCTGGCACGGCCTCGGGCTGCAGGGCTTTCTCGTGGAGCAAGTATCAGCGAGTAAAAGACAGGGCTGCTGTTGCAGGCTGGGGGGAAAGGAAGCTCATCTGAACGGCAGGAGGATTTCTTGTCTTTTAATGCCTGATTTAAATAAATGGATTTTTTTGTGTGGTGGTGGTTCTTGGGTTTTTTTTTTTTTTTTTTTTTTTTTTTTTTTTTTTTTTTTTTTTCCAGCAGAAATACTCCCTGGAAACTGAGCTGGCAGGAGGTACTCAGTGCACTTCAGAGGGTTTTGTACTAGTGGTATGTACATACAGATAATGCTTAGATTGTATCTAACAGCAGTGTCTTTGCTTGAAAGAGCACTGCAACCCCTCAGATAACAGCTATCACTCCTAAATGCATTAAAAAATGCCAGAACATATTTAGACTATAATTTTTAAGGAGGCTCAATGCAGGTACAAATCTCAGGAATGGGTGGAGTTCGATGTTTAATTCCTAATTTAATTTCAGTAGCAGTGCATGGAATAAGTCATATGCTGCTGTGTACAGAATGAAATATTCCATTAAAAAGCATAGCAGGGGATAACTGTTCCTTTGTACCTATTATCTGTATTAAATAGCATTCAGGTAGTGTTCTGTAAAGTCCTATTATATTTCTCTTGGCATGGAAGAAAGGGAGGATAATCCAGAGAAAGAGGTAAAGTGCATGTGTTCTGAATGGAGGTGTGTGGCGGGGGAAAGCTTGTCCTATTGGAGCTGATTAAATTTTTATATGTAATTAGATGCGCTTTAAAGAAAGGAAAATCTTTGTAACAGCCAACTGAAACTTCTTGAGTGTGGAAAGCAAGAATTTAGTCCTCAATCAAGTAAAGCAGAAGAGCTCTAGTCTTGTGTAGTGTGAGTGCATGGGTTCTGGGAAGGGTGAGGAGTGTCTCTGGGATTTGCTTTTTTGGTCACACATTAGATCTTTGTGATACTGAATGAGCAAGTTAGGGACAGATCAGATTTTACAAAATAGAAAATACATTTCTCCAATAAAAATGATTGAGAATATTTATTCCTGTAAAACATAGCATGCTTATATCTCTGTTAAGACCTAATTGGTATTTTGATACTATCATGACAGACTACTACACACAACCCAATAACCTCTGCTTGTTTACAGTACTCTGCTAAGCAGTTGCAAACCCAAGCTGAAATTTTCTTCCTGGAAGCAGCACTGCTTGGTGCTCGCGTGCTCAGCATGTGGTGTGAGACTTAGGACGTAATGTGCACAGTGTACAGAGCTGGCGACTGGCTAAACGGGGCTTACCAGTTTCAAACCAATGCTCTCTGCATGGTAGATGCTGTTTGGTCTTCTGGCTATTCCAGAGGCTCTTTGAAGCACTTATGATCAAGGAATTTTTTTTTCTCCTCCCCTCCTCCCCCGCCCAGCCAGGCATAACTAGTGAGTCTAATCAAGTAGCCATTCTTTGAGAATCCTTCAAGTCAATAATTTCTAATAGATGTGACACTTTCCCTCTCTCTCATACAAACAATTATCTCTGAGATACAAATGCAAATGTTTGGATATCTTCTTTCAAGTCTGCTTAAAAAATCATGATGCCTTGCACCTGTAAAAGTGGTGGTAGCAGATGTGAGGATTTCAAGATCTTCAGCTACAAAGCAAAGAGCATTGAGTTTTCATTTCATAACTCGCTGAAAAATAATGCATGTGAGGTCGCCAGTGGTGTTTGTTTATGCTGATAAAAAATGTCAAGAGTTTGCTGTATTACCTGAATATTTCTGTTACTTATAGTGTGCTATATTGTATGTGCCAATGGAAAAAATGTTCGGTTTAATTTTAGTCCCTCTTGATGCAAGGATGGAATGAATTCTTGCTAAGACTGGTGAAAGGCTGTGTGGATGGCACCCATTTACAGCCTGATTTGTCTCCACCTCTCAGATTAGCTGGTGATGTCCAGTCAGTGCTGTAACTTGCATGAGAAAAACATTACCCATTTCCAAACATGTGATTGGACATAAGATACAACCAGTACTCCAATTAAGGAAGCAGCTCAACAGCAGAACATTTAGTACAGGCCTTCTGCTCTTTTCATTTATTTTCTCTTTTCTATTGTCTGTGGTTTATTTTCCCTACAGTCTTCAAACTGTTGTCAGGAGGAGAGCCCTGCTGGCTCTGTGTCTCAGTTGCAACACTATTAGCAGTCTTAGGGGAAGCTTTAGGGATTTCATCTCAGGCCTGGCCTTCTGTAGCATTTTTACCTCCACCTGTGGAGGTGCTTGCAATAAATGAGAGGTTCTGGGGGTCAGATATGGCTTTTTGAATCTTACTCCCTTCTGAGGACCAGCACCTAGTGCCTTTCTTCACTGCCCAAGACCAAGAGCTGTGAGCAGTGATCAGTGAGAGGAAAGAACTAAGGAGTCGTTGGACTGACTTCTCCAGATTGGAGTGGATGTAAGATGAAGAATAAGCCGCCTGGTTTTCAGGAAAGGTCATGTAAGGACTCTTCAACATGGATTCACTGCAGTGCTTTTGTATCTGGAGACTTTACATTTCATAACTTCACCAGTGTTTGATGGGGTTATGAAGGTGAGAGGGGATTTATTAGGTAGGAGGTGCTGTTAGTGCAGACTAAAAAAAAATCCCAGGCTGCTTAAGGAATCTGCAAGCTGGAGGCAGACTGCAGGAGTGGTTGGTTTTGTTTTGATGAGGAACTTGGACAATTACCTGGGTCTCAGAAATTTTTGAAGCTTGTGCTATGCTCAGCTCAGACCCCAGAAAGAATCTTTGCTTGTGGGAAAATATGCTGATACATGGAGCAGGATTATCAACTCACATCCAGGGAGCAAAGACAGTACATATATGCAATGGTATTAAATTTATGCTGTTTAAAAAAAAAAAATCCATAGGAGAGAACAGAGATTGGAAAGGGATTTTCCAAATTGTAAGGAGGCTGGCTGATGAGACATACCAGGTCTGATCTCTTTCCCTCTCTGGAGGAATGCTTTGTCTCCCCATAAACATCAGCAGATTCTGAGGCCTTTAACTGATGTTAACTTGGCGGGTCGGGTGTGTGGTGCTGGGCTGCTCAGGCATGCGCGTTGCCTCCTGCTGAGGATGGGAGCAGTGATTCTGAAGGCCTGTTCAGCGCCTGCTGAAGCTGCTGTAGGGGCTGTTCAGCTGAGGGAAGGTTTCCAAAAAAAGTTTGCTACCATGTCTGGAAAATGTGTGGCTGAATGTTACATTTCTGTGTGTGCAGTTTGAATAACTGTGTGAGTCTATGTGTCTGTGCTCTGTTCAGCAGTGGGAGGGGGTAGTATGTTGCCATTGCAGGGGAAAAAAAAAATTCACACACAATAATCATTTTGTGCAATTAAAATAAGGATAAAAATGGAATAATTCAACAAATAACACAAGAATTGTGCTAAAAATATAGGAAATATATTTTCCTATATAGGAAAAATATAGGAAAATATAGGAAAAATATATAGGAAATAATATAGGAAAATATAGGATAAATTAAGTTGCTTATGATTGTGCAAAGACAATTTTCAAGTGGTTTAAGAAAAATATTGTACTGTTAAAGAGTATAAGTTTATGAGGCTTGTATGTAAGTGGAGCAGGAGTATCAGCCTGGCAAAAACACACACCAGAAAGAAAATGAAAAATTGACCCCATTTACCTGTAGCTAAAAAGAAATTTCTTCTCGAACTCACAATGTTATGAATATTCATCGTTCACTGACACCATCAAAAGTGTCAGAAATTTTATGTACACAGGAGAAAATCACTTTTTTGATTTACCTTGCACCATTCTTTCATTTTCACTGTATGATGATGTGAGAACAGACAAATCTTTCCTTCCTGCAGTTTATGCGTCATAGTGGAAATCTGTGTTTTGTAAGTTCTGAGGTGCAAAGGGGACTTACCCTGCCTTTGGGAGCTTTCCTATGGGGATTCTCAGATCTCTAATAGAAATCAGTTATAGTGTGTCATTTCGGTAGGAGCACTGACACAGTTTTCCTCTTCCAGTTGGCTGATATTTATATCCAGTCTGTCAAAACATAACAGACATATATTGCTCTGTCAGGTTTGACTGAAATTGGCCAGCACGTTGAAATCTGCAACCTAATATTCCTGTACTCATGTGCATGGCTGCCTGCAGTTCTCTGGAGGTTTTTGTCGATGCTGAAGTTCTCTTCCACTTGCTTTTGGCCATGTGTCTACAGAATACTGGTGCTTATAGATATAGTAATGGACTCTAGTAGTTTATATGCCTTCACACAGAAGACAATTATTTGGCCCAGGAAAAGGGCTGAATATGACAGGGCTGTTGCCAGGTGCATTCTCTATGTTGCTGCTGCGTGCCTGTGCTTTAATCTTGCTGACTTTGGTGTATTTTCATGATGCATGAAATACAAAAGCCAGCAAAACTAAATGTCAAAGTTGTGATACTATTTGTAAATAGCATAAGGTCCAAACTGATGTCTAATTGTGGAAGAAAAAAGCATTATTTTATTTTTTGAATGGAAATGCCAAGATTTTGATTCTTTCTACTGTGGAGTCAAGTTCTTGAAAGAGATGGGAGTGAATTTTGGTTCTGGGATTTAAGGATAAGTGGCTCTGGTTTCTGTAAATAAGACAGAGTTCAGAGAGCTTTAAAAATTCCCTTGACACAATATGTTTCAGAAAGGAACATCAAATACTGTAAAATACTGAGAGCCTTTAGTGCTCAGTGGTGTAACCTCCCGGCCCCAGGCATTGAGCATGTTCCACGTTTGAATTATTGATCCCCAAATGGCAGAGAAGAACAAAAGCAGGTTTTGACTGAGACATCATAAGATGGCAGAACAAAATGCCTTATGTCTTGTCTTGTGCTGCCCTTAATTAACAGTGATTAGCCCCTCCTCGTGTCAGTACCTCCTCATCTGCAGATAAAACTCGCTGTGACTATTCATGTAGAGCAACTGACTAGAAAAATGCGTTCAGGTGAATGTAACTCTCTGAGTAAGATAATCAGGTGGAATTAGGTCTAAATCATCCTTGCATCAAGGGCTATATTTCTAAGAGTGGAAATTGCAACAGAAGGCAGAAGCAGCTGGCCCAAACCAGGGATCCCTTCTAGTTTAAATTCAAGCAAAAGCATCTGTATGTGTGCCTTTTAAAACAAGGTGGTGGCTAAAGAAGAAAATCTTTCGCAATGCATTTCCTCTGTGATCCAATTTGTTGCGCTTAATGTGTGTGGTTGCTCATGAAAGACAGAAGACTCCTAATGGCTGATACTATCAGATGTTGGGAGAGCAAAACTTTGATTCCTCTACATGATGTTCCTGTTGCATTTGCCTGTTTGAGCTGCTCGGCTGGAAAGGCATGTTCTTGCAGGACTCAAATAAATAAATAACAACAAAGACCTGCCACAACTTTACTTTTTGCCTGGGTTGTTGCACTTAATACTAGTCAAGAAGGCTGCTTCCTCTCAGCAAAGGAAGGACTAGATGGGAACTCTGGCAACGTGGCTGTACAGCTACTGTGTGAGCTCTTGG
Source organism: Crypturellus tataupa (assembly GCA_034781795.1). Lineage (NCBI taxonomy): Eukaryota > Metazoa > Chordata > Aves > Tinamiformes > Tinamidae > Crypturellus > Crypturellus tataupa. Next base: position 780,680 of record JAWLRI010000629.1, read on the forward strand.
TGCCCAGGTTGCTTACAGAAAAAGCTAGTAATAGTTTATTTATTTATAGGTCTACCTATCTGACTCATGAAGTACCTTTTTCTTTTTCTTTTCCTTTTTTTTTTCCTCTATAGAAACACCCCAGCCTACTGACACACACAGTGACTCCATTGCTGCAAGATAAAATTATTTTTTATTTATATCTCATATTTGGATCTCCCTAGCCTACTCAGTCAGCTGGTGTAATAATATGTCATGTATATTTCAGAGTAAATAGCTCCCATGATAGTTAACACAAAACATTTACAAATAGAATTTAAACAGAGTATTCCTTTTTCAAAGATTAAGTGTGTTCATGAAATATTGAAACCAGAGCATCTGAGACAATTGTCAGGTTACATTTTCACTTACTAAGAACATTAGTTAATAATTTTGATATCAAGAATTTATTCGTTGCAAATATAAGTGCCTTTGAAACCTTGTTCTCAGCTGAAACAGAATATTTTTCAGGATTATTAAATGATACTGAGAGTTTTGTATTTCAAACAATAGTTTGGTTCAAAAGCATCCCAATGGATTGAACAGTAGATGGAGGAGCTGACGCACAGCCCTGCTGTCTGACCTTGACAAGTCACTGCAGTGGTTCATGCCCCAGCTTGTACTTTGATCTGTGCAGGAGAGATGTTTATGCTTCTGTTGCTTTGTACAAATGAAACCAGGATTAATTTTTATTCACTGTGGCATAACTTAAGACTACTTTCATTGTCAGAAGCATGTGAGAAGAGTAGTTTTACAGTTGTTTTTGTAGATTGAGCGTCAAGGATCTGCATTTGATCCTTGATTCTGCAACAACTCTACCATGTGACATTGGGAAAAGTACCTGATCTCTTCTTGTCCACTGGTATTTTTTTCTCTTATACTCTACTTTATCTGGTTTTGGAACTGCAGGTTCAAGATCTTTACTGGGGTGAATACCAGCAGAACAACCAAGTTCAAAACCAAGGGAAGAGGAACTGGCTGGCACAGGAATTGCATGTTACATTTAGGCATCAACTGAAACACTTTGGAGAAACACTAAGCTAGGCAGGGTTTTCCTGCCTTCACAGTGCAAAGAAGATGGAGCAAAGCAGAATGGTTAAACCCCATATTTCTTCCAAATGGAAAAGCAATGCTACAGGGTACAATTAGTTTTGCACTAATTTCTGCACTAATAGTGCTGATCAAACATATAATGAATCATAAATGGCCTTTTACATTGCTTCTCGGAGTATAGTGGTTTTCCTTGTTTTTTTTTTCTTTTTCCTTTTTTTCCCCTTTTTTCTTTTTTCTTCTGTGCAAGTTGTTACTTTTCAAATATTCACACAAATCTCCATCATAATTGGTAATTAGACAAGTAGGGAGTCACTGGAGTCTACTACATCCATCTGGCTTTTAGTCTTTGTATTTACAGGCAGATACCATGCATATTCTAATAGCATTATTTTCATGGAGCATTAGTGTGACTGTATTACAGTATTATTATTTCTGTAAGTTACTTATTGAGCAGTAACTGTGAGGACTAGGTAGACACAATTTAGGAACAGTGATACACATGCATTTTGTGGCTAGTTCAATCAAAGCACTGTAGCAGCTTATGTAGAGCTTTAACTTTCCCCACACACTGAGCCATGAGCACCTAGAGATTTTAATGTTATGAATGATTTGACTTACACTTTTACAAAACTTTTCTACTTAAATCCTGCCATGCTGCCTCTTCTGAGTGTTTAGTGTCTTTTGGGTTGAGTAAGGCGTGTTGGCAAGGACCATAGTTGAAACTCATCTTAGCATGAAGCTGTTTGTTCTATCCTTGCTTACCTTGAGTTCGTGTTTGGGGTCCATGTTGCCCAATACAGCTTTGTGTGTTTTGGAAAGTGTGGTATTTCTTGTAGAAACTGGGAGCAGATTTTTATCACTGCACTTAGAGCTCCACCCCGATGATGGCAAGTTGTGTTCTGTGAGGGAGCCCTGGAAGCATCTAGTGATGGCTCCTGTTCTTTGAGGTGTGGGTACAGCCTCCAGTTTCTGGTATGGGCATTGGCCTCAAATTCTTGAGCTAAGATAATGTTGTGCATGCACCTCTTGTGTGTCATGACTAGTGTGATACCCCACAATTCTGTACCCTTGCCGTCTCTTTACTGGCTTTCCAGTGTGCCAGCACTCTGCCTGCCGGCAGTGTTGTCTGTGGCAAACAGGTTGCTTTGGGAAGGGTGTTAGCAATGTTAACAAATTATGCACGTTTACAGTTAGGCAGGGTTGAAACCTTAAGAACTACCTGACATTCAGCCTTACAGTGTTAACAGGAGGAGCGTTTGAGTCATGGTCTGTAGTAAAATTAAATAGCTCCTTCTTGCTGGAAGCAGCCTAAGGAGGGTGAGTATGTGTAATGCAAGGAAGCAGTGTAGAGCATACACTGAAAAGCACCAGGCGTGCCCTCAGGTTCTTGCTTGCCTGAGTAATGATGAGCTTCAGTTACATCAAAAGAGATCCCTGCACAACCTCACCTGCGATCAGGAAACCTGGCAGACAGCTTGGGCTTCGTGGGAAAGCTTACGCAGAAGCCATAGTGTATGTAATGTGCTGCGCTCCTCTTCTGAGGAACTGGCATGGTGACACAGTGACAGCGTTGGGCCTTTCCCTGCATCAAACTAGAGAGGTTCCCTAAGAATACTAAAAACGTCTGGAAGCTGCATGAGTAGCACGCCGTGCGGAGAACCCTGCGTGCTGCTTGCCAGGCACTGCTCCTTGCATAGCCCTCCCTGCTGTGCGGCAGCAGAGGAGACCAGGGCACTTCCGGTGAACAAGTCGTACTTAAGCAGCAAGTCTGACAGTATTAAACCAAATGACATTGATCTAATAATATTGGAGACTTAAACCTGTAGCATGTAGAAGATTTCAGATACTTAGGTGCTGATAGCTTATTTTCAAGTTGGACTGGGTATCTGAACTTAGTAGAGGAAAAAAATCGCTGAGAAGAGGTAGATGTCAACTGGGTCAGCGACTTCATCAGCTGGAATACTCAGAGCTATCTCATATCTGCTTCTCTTCATTTTTAGGATGACTCCATCAAGCAGAGAAAAACTAGTTTGTTTTTTTTTTTCTTGTAAAAAATAGCTGTAAAGGAGGTGACACATGCAATAAGTTATGTAACAGTGTTTCATATGTTTTAACACGATGCAAGCTTCATGTTGCTCTAGGGTGTTAAAGAAATGGGCTATGTCTTTGCCTGAGGGCTCTTAGTGTAGCATAGCACAACATGAGCAACAGTATGTGTTGCTCTAACATGATGCAATGCAGTAGATAAACCAGAGCAACTCCCATGGTTGTTTTGCCTTAGCCAGCTTGCTCGCACTTGCATGCATTGCTTAAATAGTCTCATTCAGGTCAGAGTATATGGACTAGGTAGGTAAATATAAGAGAGTTTCGATTTTTTTTTTTTTTTTTTTTTACTGTTCATTTTCAGCTGCTACATGGAAACTGATCTTGCCTCTCCTATAGAGAGAGAACCTAGAACTGAAAGAAGCTCACAGCAAGCAAACCCCTGGGAGACATCTATAAAATTATCTTCCTTTCAGCCTCAGAGCTATTGATTATGTCTGCATTGCCATTTCTTTCAAGTTTGAGCCAGCTTTAAGGACCAAAGCCATCCTCCATCTGTCCTGGAAGCCCTCAGCGTGCACTCTGATGCTTTCGCGGTGCAGCATATCATTGCACAGGAAAGTGCAATGACAGCAGTACTCACTGGGATCGTTGCTTTGGCCTTAGCTCATGCAAGGCTAGGGGAACCGCACTCACGTGGATGGCTGTTTGCTCGTACGCACAGTGTGGGCTCGCTTTACGGCTACCTTGCAGCCAGAAAAGTAGGCCCCCGGGATGAAGATCACAGTGCAGTTTGCCTGAGATTGCTCTCCACCCTGCCAAGTACTGAGAAGCAGGTTAACCTCAGGTTCCCAGGGAGACAGAGTCCTCGAGACAAAAAATCTGTGTTGTCAGCGTGTATAACCCCAGCTTGGCTCTGATTCCTTGTTGTGTTCAGAGTGAAATTTCCCCCTGTGTGAGTTCAGGCACTTGGCTAAGAAAGACCATAAGCTGCAGCAGATATCAGGCTGCCCTTGGCTCTATGCAGGGAAAGTGCTGTTTGGGCTCGAAGTTTTGCCTTCTCCATCATTCCTAGAAAATACATAGTTTATAGTTGGAGTGCTTTAACCTTTGATGGAAGAGTCTGCCTGGTGAGCAGGCCCCACGGCACCTGCCGCATGCTGGATGAGCAAAGTTCTTGCATGGAGGTCCCCAGTGCTGACTTTGGTCCCAGCTCAGGCCGTCAGCCTTGTTTCATGAGCACAGGCATTCCTACTCCCCCTCCCCCTGGTTCTACATTTCCTTGGAACAAATAATGAATTCAAAACAACTGTTTACACAAAATTTAATGGCTTTCATTTCTGGCCAAAATTGCTTCCACCTGGTAAATATTTTCATTATATGTCATCAAATCTTCCTAGCATTCAGATGTAACAGTGCAGTTATCTTCCAAACATCATTTTGGGACCCTGGGATTCTTTTGCTTAGAAGGCAGTTGGCTGCCTAGTTGCTATTGAGCTGTTCATTAGCAATTAGGCAGAAATCGTAGCCCTCTGCTTAGGGACTGCTGATGATATCATTGGATGGGTTTTAACTTGTGGTGCTGAGCATCACTGAAACTAAAATGAATGCTTTTATCATCCTTAGTATTTGCTGTAAAGCAAACAACATATCTACAGTTTGTTATTTTAAGAGGAACTGTGAGGCTTCTACCTCAGCAGAGACCTGGTTATGCACTTTCTTCCTCTGCAAAGAAAAGTCTTTTTCCAATCGGTGAAAATTCTGCAGGGAGCTAAACGGTAATAAAATATGGGCACTGTGGTTGTGGATCATTACAGTCAGCAGTGCCTGGAGCATTTTAGCTTGAGTGCAAGGAAGCTCTGAGTGGGGGTAACAGCTCATGAAGGGGCATGGGGCTTCCATGCAGGTCACCCTTCCTACTGATTTGCTTCTGGAGGGAGTTAACCACTTTCAGAAAGCAAGAGGCAGTTTCCCAAATCATGGATTTTCTGCCTTCTATCTTGACATTATGATACAGAAGAATGGAATCTATAGAGATGGCTATATGGAATCTATAGAGATGGCTACTCTATTAATTTTTCATTAATTCATTCATGATATGTCTGTGTGTGGTGCAACCTCAGAGACAGAAAGGAGAGCAATTTCTTGGTGCAGCCTAGGTAGGCTTTTCATATTTCAACTTGCATCTTATTGTCCCTGCTGGTAACAAACTGACCGCAAAACACCCAGTTGCTTGAATTTAATTGAGGGCTTATTGAATGGGGAGAACTGTTGCTTTTTCTTGCTAGTGGGTGGTTGAGCAGATCTGCGCTTGCTTCCTGGATGACTCTAAGTAAGCCACACAAACCCTGATACTGCAGAGTGTGACAGAATATATCTGCCATTAATTCTATCTAATTATATCAAATTCCTTTGTCTTTTGTCCTCTCCTGGGAAAGTTTTCTTGCTATAGGTTACATGATGACTATAGCATATCTTGCTATATGTTGCAGATGACTGTTAAACTGATGTCTAGGCATGTTGGTACTGAGTAGTGATAGCTTGTAATACAGGTAGAGGAACTGGCTATGTATCCTCATAGAGAGGCACACTGACAGTCTGGATTAGTGCCAGTTACAAGGTTTGTCACCAGTCTGTCAGTGCCAGTGCCTTTCTAAGTCCCTGCTGAAATCATTATATTACGTGTGAATCCAAGGTTTCTTTGGAGAGATGGAAGAATTAAGTTCCTGTTTCCTGTGCAAGAGCTTCAGGATAGACACTGAGTATTCCCCGCAGACTTTAAAGCTAGAGGGCAAAAGAAGACAACATTTATTACTTAAAAGGAGAAATAAATCCTTATGAGATGTTAATTACATACCCAGGAGTAGGAGGAAGGGTGGTGGTTGGGCACCATTTTCTGAAGTTTGTAGTTCTGTATTTTGGAGATCCCAGAGATAATACAAGTGTTGAATTTGGTTCATCTGGCAGTTTTGCAGCTCAGTGACCTCTTTTATATTATTACAGTACAATTAAAAATAAATAGGGTTCTCCTCCCTCTTTGCTATGAGTGAAGATCTCCATATGCTCTTAGGCTGAATGGGTATTGAACTGTTTAACTTTAATTAAACAACAGCGTCTGGGGAGAAGCCTGGAGCACACTGTCAAATTAAAGCAGTCGCCTGTGTAAACAGCTTCCCATAAATCAGACTCCCTTGTATACATAACAACTGTTAATTGAATAATTACTTAAATTTCATCTCTTAATTTTTTCCTTAGGAAAAATTAAATTTACTTGGAAGCATTGGATTTATGGCATGTTTTAATTTAACTAAGCTGAAGGTGTGATATAATTTAGCTGGTATGTGGAAACTTTCATGAATTTACAGTTAAGGCTTAGGAGGGAAAGGCAGTAGGAGACTATGTATGAATAAAGCAATTGAGAAACTTCTTGAAATCCATTTGTGTGTGACAGTTGTGAAGCTGGGTTATAGTTATGGGTTGTGTTGATCAGACTGTAGATGAAGATTTGGCCAGGCACAGATAGGAATCACTGAAATGTGAGAAATCTCCTAGTCATTTCAGTAGCATTTCTGTCATGTCTTCTGTTCTATAACTGGCTTCCCAGAGAGAAGCTCAAGTTGTGTTTGGGTCCTTTGGCAATCTTTGCAGTATGCCAGGAATAAATCCTTAAGATGCCTTCAATATCAGAAAGAGTGTATCACCTATAAATGTCTATGCAACACAAACTCAAAGCCAAATGGATGCTGCTCTTAGTGAGGTACATCAGGAAGAAAGAAGCTTGCTGCTGTCATCATGGAATGAGTAAACCTGCATCTCTATGGTATGACTTAAGTCAGACTCCGAGGTGTTTTCTGTGGTTGAATATAACTTGTCTGTAGAGTGTCTCTTCCTAAAAATAAGAACTGTTTTACAGTTTTATTTGAAGAGTGAAGTTGGACAACGTTCAGAAATGAACAAATGCTTGGGAAATACTTGCTTTGTTTTTTTTTCCAAAAAATCTGAGCTGAAAATACTTGCTCTGCTTTCCTGGTATCCTTTAATAAACTCCTCTGGGCTGAGTAAGCCCACATCTGTCTGCAGAGCTGCTTTAAGCAAGCTGCAATTCAGGGCTGCACTTCTCCATGTGCAGATCAACTCACCTGATTTCAGACATCTTCATAAAAAGATGTGCTGTCGTAAAAAGTACTGAGCACTCCTACAGTATAGTTCATCTCTGATTAACTTCCATAAAGACAGTCTCACTCACCACGAACATTGCTGCTGCAGAGTGTACATCTGGTCAGATGAATCCTGTGTCTGTTGCTTTTGGGAAGCAATTTGAAGCAATTCATCATGCTGCAGATCGTGGCAGCACAGCATGGGCATCAGGCTTGATGTTTTCTGGTCACAAGCAGGCAATTCTCAATGTGCACGGAATATAAAACCTGATCTTTGAGTTGTTCATATTTGTTTTTTATCCATTCATAGAACAATAAATCTACTCCTTGCTTTCTACCTCAGAGGAGAAAATGCATCTTTGCGAAAGCTCCCTGTCTTCTCCAAGGTTCTGTCTTTGTCCCTTGGGTGTATAAAAACTGTTTTGTTGCTGTAAAATCCTTTTCTCCGTGGAGATATTCTTCTCTCTGCTTGTCTGCACAGGTCAGAGTTGCATGCCAGAGTCCTTTGCAAAGGTCTAGTTTGCATGTAAAAGCCGCAGAGTCGGAGGCGAGATTTATTGCACAGCTGGGCAGTGGTTCTTCGTAGTCCTCCTGGCTCACATGATGCTTCCTGCTCTTCTTATCTTCTAGGGGAGAGCAGTGGATCAGCATGGTGTCCTTCCCTCCCGGCTCCACCTGTCAAGTTACCCTGTCTCTAAAAGCACGGGGCACAGGAGTGCACAGTCCTGTGCATTAGTTCAAAGACTGCAAGGACATTCAGGATGAAAAGCTCTCGCTGTGTGAATATGAAAATGCAGTATAAGAAGCCCCAGTCTGAAAACTGTTCTCTAGCATTGCTACTGTGACAAGATCTCGCTTTGTGAGGCTCCTTCTGGTAATAAGAGATGGAGAAAGAAATTGAGATCAAGAAAAATCTATAGGGAAGTGCAAGGTAGTGTCACCTGCAGGGAAAACTGAGAGACTCTTGCATCTACAAACAAGGTAGCACACTCTTGATTTTCTGTTGTTTTGGGCAACGAAAAAGGCAACAGGAGTTAGCATAAGTTTAGGAAATGTGACCTGTGAAGAAATTTAAACAAAATGATTGTATTATAGTAAGTGAAAAGACTGAGCAAAGCATAGAAGGTGGTTGGCTACCAAAAAACAGTAATCTGCTTTTCTCGGTGAGCAGGGCAAGGAGGAAAGATGAGTGAAGAGAGAAAGAGGCTGATAGCAGATATTTCTGCCTAAGAGCAGGTTAGAGGCACCTGCGCCAGGGATGAGGGGTGCTTGGGCATGCTGGGGCAGGTGAGAGTGTTTCCAGTCCTGCTGTCTGCACTGGGCCTTTCAGCATGACACAACTTCCTTGTGCTTTTCAACTTTGTCCAGTTTTTAGGTGAGATCTTAAAGCTGGAATGACTCTTGTCTTCAGTACTTAACACCAAAGAATCTTAGACAGCAACAAAGCAAAATAATTTTATCAATATACTGATGTATCTAATAGTAGACATCTTTCCTCAACCAACCCAGGCGAGATTTGACATAAGGGTGGTTTCTGAGCTTCTACTTTACAAACACAGATATTTTTCTCTGTTATGTTCAAAAATTCTAAGTTTCCTAAAGCTCTGAGATTCAAAACAAGAATTTCATGTGTATTTCAAATCATCCTTTTGTGTGATCTGGGAGAAAAACATCAACTTCTATTTTTTCTTTTTCTGCTGGGTATGGATCCGTTATGTACATGGCTGAACCTTTGGCAGTATTTGCAAGAGCATCCCAAGGTTAGTAAAGCTTTTATCTATCCTATTCATTTTTTATTGTAAAGAAAAATCTGAGCCTGTATTGTCAGCTGCTCTATGTTGGTGGAGTCCCCTTTGAAGTTTGCTCTCTAGTGTGCATACATGAAGAACCCTGAGAGTTTTAGTGAAAATCTGCTAATACTGATGTAAGTTTTATTCCTTATGAAAATAATAATGATTTTTGATCACTTCTCAGTAAGGCCAGAAAAACGTCAGACTGCTCTTTTTTTGTTCAGTATAATGAAAACACAAATGCACTTGCAATACTTGTAACTGAGCATACAGTAATTGAAAGAAACCTCAACTATCAGAGTTATACATAGTTATATATAATATATATATACACAGTGTTTTATATATTAGTATCAGATTGTGACAACTAAGATCACCTATATTGTGTAGAGATTGCTGACAGAGAAGGTATTACCTGACAAATATAATGGTTTTGCACTGCTTGAAATGCTCAGTGTGCCATGGTGTACACAGGACGCAAAACAAGAAGTCAAGGACCAGCTTGTGTTCTTACTTTGAAGCTCCCACAGATGGCCAGGGAGAGAGGTTTTATTTATTTATTTATTTATTTTCTCCCCCTTCTTGTCTTGGCTCTGGCAAGCGATGGGTGTATGGAATCAGGCTCATGCGGCAGGGATCCCAGATGCTGGGTGCTGCCCGATTCCTGAGCTCTGCAGCCTATTCCCCTTCCCTGTTTGTGAGCCCCGGTGTAGCGCTGAGCCAAGCACTGGAGAGGAGCCTTGCAGCGAGGGAGCTGTGTGCCCTGGGGCCTTGGAGGTGGCGCCATGGAACTGAGGTAGGGTGGGCTGCACCCAGGGCTTTTATGGGCTGTGTGGGGCTCTGGCGAGAGGGCAGCTTCTGCGTGAGGCCCTTTGCACCAGCTCCAGGGACACTTGGTGTTGTGTGAAACTGTGGAGCAGAGGAGGGATGGTGGTGAGGTGTGGAAAGAGCATGTGTGGCAGCCCTTGATCGTGAGCTGCATCACCGTCAGGAAGGCAGAGGTGTACGGACATGGGCTATGTATGTGCAGGAGACTTTGCTCAGGAGCAATTTTGAAGGGACAAGGTGTATTCTTTGTATGAGTGTGTGGAGCCAAAAAAGCAAAGCTGATGTTCAGGCATCAAAGTGTATAGTTAATTTACAGTTTGGCTCTTGAACATCCATGTAGCCATTTTAGTTATGTTGAAAGAAAATCTGTGGAAAACAATGTGCCATGTTTATTTCTTTGCATTATATTTTAAAGAACAGCTGGCGGCAGTGAAAGGTAACTCATTCTTAAGAAACTCATAAACCAAGATTGTAACAGTTTTGTACAATTTATAGGGTTTATTTAATGAGCTTGGGTAATATAAAGTGAAAGTTGCACCCAAAGGGCCCCAATCAACTAGAATATTGAATGGAAAGCAAACTGTAAATTGTGTTTTAACTAATGTCACAGAACCATTACTTTTTATGGAGCATAGTTTTCTTCCTAGAGAAGGAATAGGGAAGCTGTCATTGCGCAGACACGTTGAGGGATGTGACCCAGTGTGTCCCCCTGGGCATGAGGCCTTCGAGGCTGGTGTGTGTGCTGTGCCGTGCACATGTACGGAGTGGCGGCCTGCAGGGATGCCTCTCCTGAGGGTTCAAGCTTTGCTTTCGTGGTGCATCTGTGTGTTCAGATTTGTGTGTGGTGAAACAAATGACATGAATTTGAGGGATTAGGCTCTTCTTAATTATGGTTATTAGCAGTACTGTGTTCCTGGATATAAATAATGGGGGATGATTCAAATCAGCCTTTTCTAAATTCATGTACTTCTAATAAAATGGAGATACGAATACCTGTCCATTTTGAAGCCAGTGGAGCAACTGTCAGTGCTGTCAGTGGAGCTGACAGGCCCCTGTTCCGCTGCACTGTTGGTGCCTCTCGTTGCTGAAGGTGCAGATGTTGGTGAGGGGTTGAAAGTTGCCTGCAAGAGAGCTGACAGGCAGGATGAAAACTTGGGAGTCAGTTGTGCCACCAGAATTTGCTGCAGGCATTTCAAATGTCCAATAACGTTTTGTCTTGAGACGGAAAGTTACTACCAGCTCTGTGATTTCCTGGGTCCCAGTGGTAGCTTCATGCTTTTCCAAAAGTCAAAAACCCAAAGCCTTTCCCTAGTTAAAACCAAGGCAGAGTTGTTGTCGGCGGAGTTGTTGTCAGGCTCAGCCTGCTCAAACGCAGCTGTAGTTACGGCTAGACAAGAGGGCAGCAGGATGTGCGGTTGCCAGAGCGTTGGAGAGGAGACGTGTCGTGGCATTTTCCTTTCACCCAGACATACTGTGCTGCGCTGGCAGGCATGTCCGGCGCATGGTGAAGGAACCCAGCCCAGTGAGTGCTGTGGGCCAGATGTCCCATGTCCCTGCCTCTGTCAGGGAGAGGAGACAGCCCTGTCATGTCACCCTTTCGCCAGGTGGAAGTGTCCACCTGCGGAGGTGGCAAGCAGAGCACCCTGCGTGCTGCACAGCCTCGTTTATCTTTACTTATTATCACAGCAAACATAGTGATCATTACCAAAGCACTAAATACCATTGGAGAGGACCAGGAGAGTCAGACTGATCAAGGCTGACATGCATTGTAAAATGTACTTCTCCTTAAAAGTCAGGTTTGGTAAGCGCGGAAATTACAAATGAAACTTCTCTTTTTGCACTCAGTTGACCTAGTAGTGTTACCCTGGGATTAACAGCATCTCAGTGAAATTCACTCAGAATTTTATTACTCAGCTCTTTCTTCATATTTTTAAGCTATTTGAGCCAGTTTCCATGTTTAACTGTCTGTGTACAGCTTTGAGATTTAATATACCCTGTGGGTTATGAACCTAACTTCAGGGGAGGTAGTGGAATGAGAAAAGTATGATGGAACTGTAATGAAAATCTAGTGAATAAAACTTCACATTAGCGATTACGATTTAAAGCTTATTTGAGGAAAAGGTAAGACAGTACGTGTGTGAAGTACGCCAATACCAATTGGTGTGATTTCCTGTTTACATGGATGTCAACAAATATAGTTTGATCTTTTAGTATTGCTGTGGTATCAGATGATGTATTTGTCACAGGCTGATGAACACTTGCATTTTGAGTCTAAAGTGGTATTTTGCTTGCTGTGCTCTTAGAAACTATTAGTTTTGCCAGTGGTTCCACTGGCACTTTCTAGATAATGTACAGTGACCACTAATTTTCCTTGCAGGTCTCCATTTTCTAGTACCATTTTTTACAGAGCAAGAGCAGGGAGTGTACCATGCAGACTCCGTTTATCTAATGCTGAATTCGGTGAACTGTGGATATGCTACAGCAAGGAACAAAGTTACTCTTGCTCAATTCAAGTAAGTACTACATATAGAAGAATTAATTTACATCAAAATGCTTAAGAATTTGGATTAGCAAATCATCTCTCTTCCCAGATTAAGCCATTCTCACAAACACTGTCCATATGGATAAGGATACTCATGCAGACCTTTCCATTAAATAGCTGAGTCCTCTGTTTGGTTATTTGTGTTTAGCACGCAAATTAATCCAGCAGATGAAAATAGTGTTCCACTGCCATTTTCCTAAGATTTTTTTTTTTTAGTACAAGGTAGAAAATAGCAAGACAAATGCTGAACTGTTAGGTAACATCATGTCTAAATTGTCTTCAAAGGCTTTGTGTCACTTTATTCCAAGCTGCAAGTCTGATATGTTAGTTTTCCCTTGGGATGCTTGTTTGTTTATTTTAGAACAGCATATCTAGTTCTTTTTAGCTGTTTTTTGACAATTTGGTGGTTGATTTATAAATGGACACATGTTTGTGCTCTTTCTTCAAATGAATAATAGATTGCAAGATAACTTTGTATCACTTCCAAAGGCCTCCTTTTTTTTAAAAAAACCCATATATTTAGCATATTTCAAGCTGATTATTATAAATTATTTTTCAGAATTAATGGTATGAAAACGTTACAGGTGTTTGGTTACTGCTCAGCATCTTCCGGAGGTTATCTGTGCATTTTTAGCAGAGCTTGAGGTCTGTGTTTTGCACAAACTGTGTATGAAACAAGGGACCCCACCAAGGGCTGTTGAGAACTTACCACCTATGGATGCTGTCTTTTCAGATTTGATCTGAATTGTGATCTGTCTTCTTCAGAATATGGAGAGCAGCTTTGCCAGTTTCAACTCTTCCCTGGCAGATGAGTATTAACAAAATCTCAGCAGAACTCCCTGTGTTAGAGAAGGTGCCCACCTCCCTACCCTGGTGCTGCTAATCGGTGGCACTGCTGGGGTGCTCCCATTCACAGCAATGTGCAGGACTGATTTGCCCATGAAATGGGAGACCCAGCCCAGGTTCTCAAATCTCCATAACCAGAAGACACCTTTAATCATTTAGTTTTAGCCTCAACTTAACTTTTCATGTGTGCCAATTAGAACCTTGTTGTCTAAAGAGACAACCACTCTTATTTTGAAAGCTTGACAGTTCTAATGCTTTATAATTATTGCAGTTGACATGTCTCCTTGAGAAGGCTGCTCAATCTGTCAGATCCTCATTCTTTTATCCTCTCTTTCATACAATGACCTAAAGTACAGTAAAAAAAAGTATCTTTTTTAACTTACCAGTTATCATAAAGATTTTTACTTGTAGTAGGAATTTAGAAAGCGAAGAGCTAATTAAAAATATTAAAAATATCCAATATTCTAAAATATGAATTATGGTGGAGTACAGAGCAGTTTACAGATGACAATGTCAACCTTGGTGGGAGAGAAGATTCCCTTGTCACCTGGGCTGCTGAAGGGCTCTCCTGCTCCCACCAAGGAGCAGGTGCTATGGGCATGTGTGGGCTTCGCTGACACTGCATGCGCAAACTGTTTGGCATCCTGCCCCATGGTGCCCCGGCCAGCCTGGCATCTTGCCCTATGGTGCCCATGGCAGTGCCACCAGCCCGGCATCACTGCTGTGCGGGCCGGCGCCTGCTTCTGCCCGTCCTGCCCCGTGGGGGTGCTCCTGGCACAGCTGTACCCTGCCCAAATGCAAGCAGCAAGTCCCCCTCTCGGCCTTGCTGGTTTGAGACTGGTGCTTATTCTGAAAGAAATGCAGGGGTTCAGTGGAAGATTGAGCTAAAAGGGCAAGTTATGTTAATGGGATTGACCGAGGTGCCTGCTGGTGCTGTGTGAGTGTCAGTGCTCTCGCAGCACAGCTGCTTCTTAGGGCAGGTGCAAAGGCTGGGCCTGAGCTGCACTGTGGGTTACGTAGGGGAGGGCATCTTCACTAAAAATTGTCTTTCCAGAGGCAGTTGCCTCCAATGCACAGATTTGTGTGCTCAAAAAAGAAAAACTTCCTGAAGAAAGGTCCAGAATACCTTTTTTTTCTAGTGATTATTCACCATTCCTCCTGCTGACCTGGTTTCATTTATAGTCTGGACTTTTTGTTTATATATAGTGTATGTATTTATGTATATAAGATAATTATATATAATTATTTATATAGTGTACATGTATATATCTAATTGTTTTTCCTCAACCTATCTGCCTCATTTTCCTGAATGCTAGTGATTTTGCTGAATATATCTTTTTCAGTTGTGATCCCTATCAGTTTAAGCTAATTGAAAAGCTAACCCAGAAGAGGAACCTATCAGGACCTCACCTGCCTTCTAGCTTATTAAACATCTCTTGTGTCTATTTGAGCTAGACAGTTTCTTTGGCAGGACATAAGTCACATATTAGGAGGAGACTGCTACAGTGATCCCAATACTGGCTTAATCTTAGCTCTGTGTAAGCAAGTAGCTGCATTTTTAGGTGGATGTGCTGCAGGTGTATGATTCAGTCCCTGCCCAAAGGCTTTGGAGGCACCACTCTTGGACAGAGCCAAGCAGGAAGCGGAACTGCGACCTCAGTTACTGCTCTGCTTCAGTTCCTCAGTTTTACTAAAATTAGTAAACGCTGTAGATACCTGCCTTGCAACTTTGAAGTTTGTGTTGGGTTGAAGCAAGACTACAACTTCAATATTTGGAGTTAATATTTTGCAACCAACTTGTAGTCCTGTCTGCAAACGAGTGTGAATTGCTGCAGGAACATCAGTACAGGAGTGGAAAGATTGCAAAATTTAGTGGGATCTACTGAGATGAAGGAAAATACGTTAATGGATGACTGGTTTTAGGTTTTATTCTCTTTTTCTTTTTTTAAAGAATTATTGATTGCTGTAGGAATTTAAATAATAGGTGAAGTAAAAAAAAAAAAATTAAATTGAGGGCCTAGATGTGCAAGAAGCAATTTTTGTTTTTAACACACTCATGTAGCAGGTTGCAGTTTCTGCTGTTTCACATGCTTGGTTATAGCAAGGAACCCATGCTTACTACTCTGGAGGGGGGCAGCCGCAGGATATTATGCATGAGCAGTTGGGATTTGCAATTAAAAACAAATATGCAAACATATACAGTCAAACTTGTGTTTAACCTGTGAAGATTTAATTTGCTGATAGTCTTAATTCACCACATCTGCATATAAAATGGCAGGTAAATATCCCATTGAAAGTAATTGATACAAAAATATAAACAAAAGCAGCCTCTGTATATGATTTAGAATGGTTTTTGAGTGATTTTAAGAATATAAACTCCCTAATTGCTGCCTTTCATTGCAAAGGTGCTGTGCAGAATGTAGAGCTTCACTGTAGTCTCTCACTTCTGTTTACAGAAACAGCGTGACTGAGAGGGCATGTGCACTGTTCATTTAGGGGTAGCATTTGCCCCAGAGAAGAGCAATTCTTGCATGGTAGCGTGGAGAGCTGTGCCCTGCCCCTGCCAGGCTTGCTGAGGATGTGGGACATGCTTGGCAACTACCTAAAAATTCCTGCTTTTGTAGGGACAATGCAGGGGTTCCTCGTATCCTGGGAGCATCCTGAGAAATGTGCTGGGCCCAGAGTTGTGCTTGGGAGCTCTGCAATCCCTGACCCCACGGTTTCTCTCGTGCACGTGCCTGCTGGCCTTCTCCGAGTGTGTCCTCATGGGCAGCCTGGCCTTGTCTGCCTCCAGCTCGGCCACTGTGCAAGCTCCTAGCCTTGTTCTACTGGCCAGGGCTACTGGCGTTTCTGGGTTGCCTGTCTTTGCTTAGAAGATGGCAGTGTTTTGTCAGCTGGGAATGGTGGGTGGTGGGAGTGTGGGCCTGCATGCACCTTGGAGCCAGCCCAGCTTCCTGGAGCCTCCTGCCAAACTCGTTTTCAGTTAAACTCTGCCCTGCCTCCTGCGCTGCCCAAGCCAGGCTCTCTGGCCAGCTTTATACTTTCTGTTTTCCGCTAAGCAGGCAGCAGCGCACTCACTTTTTTGCTGTCCTGGGCCCTCCACTGAAAATGTAACCTGTATCTGCATAGGTTTTAAATGCTTAAAAGACTTCTGCCATCAGCTTGGGTGGTCTCCAAATCAGCTCCAAGACGAGTAAGACCTTACAGCATTATCTGCTGGACTGTCAGCCTGTGTAAATGGTTGTAGTCAGGGAACAGAGCTTCACTTAAAAGGTGAATCAGATGTTTGTTTTGCATGCAACTGTATTCCGTGTTTGCTCATTAGAAACAACGAAAATGTGTATTGTGGGACAAAATATATTGGCACTAAAATTCAGACTAGAATAAACAAAGCAGAATTGTGTGATTTAGCATGTACTCATTTGGGAAATTCAAAATGATAAAGACATTCATTCTAATTGCTAAGAGGAGCTGAGCAGAGAATATAAATAACCAGACTTTGCCATCGCAGCCCTAATAAAGCTTTGTGTGCCCTGAGGAAGCCTGTTTGCAGTGTGCTAGTTTTTATGCAATAGCTTCTAGCCAGAAGGCCAAGAATGGAGTTCCTTGACCTTAGCAAGGCAGTTGGGCTGCTGGCTGGAGGGGCAGCGCAGGCAGGTGAACTGGGCAGGCGGGTAGGTCTCCTGTGTCCATGCCTGGGTTGCCTGCAGCTGGGAGCAGCGTTTCAATCTTTTATGAGCGTGGGCATTACACAAAGAAAGTCTATGAAAAGAGAAATTTGCATCATTTTCTATATCACTTGATTGTTTAATGGCAATCACTCTTATTAGTTATATGTCATCACTGGGCAAAACATGCATACTCATTTTATATCTTGGGCTAGGATAGGATTCAGGGAAAGCATGACAGGAATAACCTGCAGGATAAAAGCTTGGATAAATTATAGCCCAGCAACTTGAGCAGTACTGAGAACCAAGACTTGTCATTCTTCCTAAGTGGATTAGTGGTGGTTTATTCATTACAGTTATTAATCATTACAGTTATTATTCATGTGTACAATGATATGACAAGGCAAAAATAACCCTCCACAAATGCAAGCCAGGAGATAAGAGCAGACTCCAGGGCTGTGTGGCTCCTGGCAGTGTCCAAGGAAGCTCTATCTCAGTGGCTCCCCCTTTGGGTTTTCATTGCTCTGTTGTGCCGAGTTCCTACTGGAAAGCAGTGCTATTCTTGGACACAGTTTTTCTGTGTGTGTGGACCAGACACTTGCATCCCTGTACTCATTCTCCAGAGCAAGCCTCGTCCTGCCAGCACAAGCAGCGACGAACAGGAGCGTGTGGCTGCAGCCTTCCCTGTGCTTGGCACAGCTGGGCAGCGCAGCACGCTCTCCTGAGCTCCCCCACCGTGCTCGCCTGCGGGCATCACACACGTCCAAACGTTGGGGCAGTCATCTCAGGGCTCCCTCTACAGGCATAAAATTAGTCCCTCTTTGAATCTGTGTTCAGATAATTTCTACAATGCCTCCCCAAAGTACAGTGCTGGATGGAGAGTTTGTGGCCCACTTGTTACAACTTTCTGCACTAAACACATCTTCATTCTTTGCATGAGTAGAGCACTCGTCAGGAAAGTTGTGCTTCTGCTATGGAAGCACTCTTGGAACAGGATGCATTTTAACTGAGTTGTACTGCCTTTTCACCGAGTTGTTTTCCTGAATTTGCTGCATTTTGTTCCTGTTATTTGCAAGTAGAGAAGGGTGAAATTCTAAGGCTTGCTTTGAATCTTGTGCTACAGCAAGAAGATATGTTAATATCATATGAATAATTAGTATATTGTTCTGAGTTAGTATCTGTATAATCGGTATGCGTCCTGTTATTGTAGAGATTACATGGCAGCTGTAATGGCATTCTCTCTTGCCACGATTGTCTGGCATTTGCCATTCCAGGACTTCCTTCTCATAGATAATGTTCATGGCTGAGTCCCATTCCAAATACAGGTAATGTGTCATTGTCAAAATTAACTCATCCTCCCCACCAAATACATTGCCTTTATAGAGGGGGTTAGTGCTACAGTACATCTTTAATTTGCATTTCCATTGTAAGCTGCTTTTGAAGAGTGGTCAAAAATAAAAGGGTTCATCTGCCCAAATGAGTATGAGGAATGTTAGTGGCAGTTGTCCACAATAAGGCAGACACTATAAAAATGCATTTTAACCAATTTTTCAACCTGTTGTTCTGGATTGAATTCAACTACACTGGCTCTAATGGCCTCTCTTCCCTTGGGAAAAATGTAAATATGTCAAAACACAGCCACTTGGCTCCACTCTCGAAGAAGAACAGAAAGCTTTGGGGGCTAATGGGCTTTACTGGGTATGGTTCAATGAAAGAGGGTGGAAGAGAGGAGTGCAGGAGAAAACAGCAGATATAAGAAGTGAAAAAGGATTTTAAAATGGCACCACTGTCCCAGTAAACAACAGGATTATGACAGTAGCCAGGAAAGAACGGTCTTGAAGGACTGCTGGTGTTTATGAGAAAAAGGACTTTGTTTGTCTCCTGGAAACAAGTGGCCCGGCCATTCCCCATGAAAGTTTAGTCCTGGACTTTTGTAGGGACAGCGTTTCTCTTCTGGACTTTCCCCTAATGGATACACACCACAAAGCATAGCAGAAGTTCAAAGGGAAGTCATAGTAGGCGGCTTCATTTTTTTTTTTTTTTTAATTACCATGGACCAGATTTTTAATCTGTATACAAGTTAACTTATACTGAAAGATTTGTATATCTAGAATTGGTTTCCTAGAGAGAAGTTCAGACAGTCATTCTGCTAAATTTTCACCTCTAGGTGTTTGAACTTCCTTAAGCGGTGATTCCTTTCAAATCCATGCAGTCGCTGACAGCAGTTCCCATGGCTGCCTCTTGTCCGTGCTCCTAAGCACCACTCTCCAGCTGCATCATGCGGAGTGCTGCCTAACAAGCAGCTTTATGAAGTTTTTCAATACTCCACTAAATCTGGGGCGCTATTTTATTTTGATGACATTAATCTATAGATATCTATTGACCAAAACATAAGCTTTTCTTCAAAATTTTTCTCCAGAGTGTGTTTTTAAAATCGGTATTTGAAAGAAAGCAATTAGCTGCTGAAACCTGTGTAAGGTAAATCTCAGTTTGCACCAGAAGCTCCTCAGTGTAGAACTCAGAGGCTCCTGGAGCCTGCTGCAGTCAGCAGTGCTGCTTACTGTGGCATGGGACTGCTGTGGAGAGGCAAGGTGCCTTTTCTGCCCTGCTCTGGGACCTTGCCCTGCCTTCCAGTGCCTTGTTCTAGGCTTTCTGGTCCATGGACCACCATAGTAGGGTGAGTGGTGGCGCCCATGTGGCAGCACTCTTGTTCCAGGAAAGGAGCAAGTGGTTACCCTTCAGCTGGGGGAAAGAAAGCATCAGCTACAGAAATTAGCAGCTGGCACTGGTCTGCCTTGCAGAAAACCAGTGACTGCTTTCAGCAGCTCTACAAGAAAAGCAGCAGCAGTGATTAAAAGTACTGTAGAGGAGGTGGAAGGTTATGGACCTGGATAACACATAGTGAGAGCAAGGCCCAGCAAAAGGAGTAATGCAACGTGTGAAGGCTCATTTACATTATCTTGCTTGATTTAAAGTCATCTGCAAGTTGTTATTTAGAGTTTGGCACTGTGAAATCAATTACTGAGATGCAATTCAATTAAGACAGGTTAACGCTTAATCTGAGACACTAAACCCGTAACACGTAATTTCAGTTTACTAATCATTGTAATGCTAATGGCTATTTGACATCTGTTCAGTTAAATTGGGCAATCCATTTTGGTGCCAATTTACTCTATAACTTATTTTTTCTCCAATTCACAAAAAGCAGTGCTTTTGAACTCAGCAAAGACTTGGATGGCAGGAGTGGAGTGTTCCTTGTTTGATTGTTGGGATACACTTAACCTTTTCATGCATATATATTAAGTCATTTTTCTTGCCAGAGAAGTGAATGCTACTCCCAGCTGGGTCATTGACCTGCTGGGGTGATTTTCAACAAGTTTGGGCTTGTGAGCTATTGGGTAAAGACTTTCAGCTTTGAACCCACTTAATATGTTTGCACTTTACCTAAGATTAACTGTGTGAAGGACCTCGCAATCAAGCTAGATTCTGAGAAACTGTGGTTGTTCCCTGCTTCATTGTTATTCTGCTTTCATTTCTCTGAGCTAGCTGTTCTCTGAGAGCAACAGGGGGAAGAGAATGTAGGAAGTCTGAGATGAGCAATGCTATGGCTGGGAGAGCTGGTGCTGTCATCAGAAGAGCACTTTGGTGGAAAGGCCTTCTGCCCATCCTCACTGCTGCACCAGTTCAGCCCTGAGGGCCTGCTTGGAGGACCTGCATTCACAGCAAATGCCCTAGAGATCCCAAGGTTCATCCCACTGCACGGAGCACCATGAGCACGGAACACATGCTACCAAACCTTTTGCTGATCCAGGGAAAGCCCACCAGCTCCACCCATCTTACCAGAACCCACCCACCCAGGGCCACTCCAAAATGAATGTCTTCCAAGTTAGTAGACACTTAGAAAGCTCAGAGGGGTCTGATAAATCATTTGCATCACTTTGGCACAGGTCCTTGGAGCTCAGGAGTGAGAGCCTTTGTAGTGCACATGTCCTAACCTCACCACCTTCCTTCTGGGAAAAGAAATGGTCTGTGGTTGTCTCTCCCTCTTCCAGTCCAGGGGTTGTCAAAGGTGCTGAGTTGTTACTGAAACAGGCAGCTCGCCAGCACTGAAGCGGTGTTCTCTGTGAGGGTCGTGTACTGAATCTATTTCAGGCTTCCGTAAAAGCAAAGTAACCTTGAGCACTCACACAGACTTTCTGCTTTCTTCCCCATGAGTGCAAGGAAAGAGGACTCCGAACACAGCCACTTAACAAGCGTTTTTATTTCCCTTGCTTGTTCAGATCATGGAATCACAACTATAAAAATGTAATTGTCTTTTCCTACTACTAATATTATTTAATACATGGCAGAGCAGCTTTTCATTCCAATTCAAGGATTGTAATATTTTCAAGGTAGAAAGACAACGGAGCTTAGATTTGGGGAGCATTTGTTTGCTGCTGTGCATACAGATTCTGCCAGGTCCCGAGGGTGTTTCCCTCATTTGGGACAATCGCACTTCACTAGCAGTAAGGCTGCAAAGACCTTCTCCTGGGGCATCCTGCAGAGCTGCTTTTCTGGCTGAACTATGTTGAAGATGGGGTGTTAGCTAGTTTTCACTAACAGGAAAATCTGATGGATGCCCAGCATTTTCAAAGAATATTACACTGAATCATTATCCATATTCTTGCTGCTGTGTTTGGGATCTGGGTTTACGAAAATTAAGTCTGGGTCCATGAGATATTTTTGTGTATGCTTAACTCTCAGGGTGTGCAATTCAGTTAATATCTAACTCCAGCATCTTTCAGCGCTGCAGGAATTGAGCTGACGGAACTTCTTGAGGGTAGCCATGTGAATAGCTCCCTCTACTAACAGGAACTTGTTCATCTTCTCAGAGCCAACAGAATTATCTTGTGTTCACGTTAATGGAGCCATCAGTGTCAATTATAATATTTTTGTGAGTAGGGACTTAGAATTGGTTTTTATCTAACTTCAGAAAATCTATATATTGTAATTTCAGATCTGGCATTGGTAATTATACCGCATGAGAAGGTAATATGAGCAAAGAGTTCAACTGTTCCTTCCAGGATAAAAACTACATATTGTAATGTATTCAGCAAACATTGCAAGGGTAGAGGATCAAGTTGTGTTTGATTTTCTCCATCTCTACAGTAATCACCCGTGTTAAGTTGTAAAGCTCCAGCTTTGAAGTGCAATGCATAAAAGTTCTGTGCGATACCAGCACCTGTTTCTCTTTAGTTCTTTTCCAAGTGATTTGACTTCCTCAATAGTATTAACTATATAGAGGTCTAACAAGTTGTAATTAATGTATTCAGACGTTTTCTTTTGTGACAGGCTAGACTGTGAGTGACAGCAAGAAGAGAAAAAGGAGAACAAAATTGAGTGCTTGAGAAGATGATCATAACGCCAAAAAAAACCTCACAATTCCTTGGCTCTTGAATAACATATTGTATTACATTGAAAGGGAAGGAAAACACTTTTTCATATAAAAAAGAGAGATCATGGCTTAGAATTTTATAAAGAAATGAAAAGATGTTGAAAAGGAGACTTTCTTTTTAATATTAGGTTGATTAGAGCAATTTGAATGTTGAAGTCCGCAGCTAGTTGGTGGCGCCACAGTGGTTTCTGCGCATCGGAGTGCAGGTCCATGGGAGCGGCTGTGGCGCCAGCGCAGGCAGCCTGTGCCCCAGGGAGCGGCCAGTGCGGCAGGCGGCGCGAGGAAGCTGCGTATCCAAGGATTGTAGCTCCAGCTGTGCCCCACTGGAACGGGTAGAATAGAAGCGAGAGCAGGGAGTGGACGGCGATGAGATGTAGATATGTGCGCACGTATTTATTTTTTACTGCTTAGACATCGCACTTGATATACAGGAGCCTTCTAAGGAAGCCAAGTCAGTCTATACAAGCTTTTCTACAGCAGCTGGGATTCTCTTTGAGGAGGTGTATTGGGTATTTAAAGAACCGAACCTGCAACTGTCTGCTGCCTTTCCTCTCCTACTGCGATTTCCCACAAGGTCATCTCTGCGTTTGCCCCTTCATGTTTATTTCTGAGGCAATAAAATTCCCATTTTCTCTGGTACTTTTTGTAATCCTCAGCTTTCAGGCCTGAGATTGATTATCTGTATTCTTAGATAAAATCAAAGCATAGTACTTAAAACAGATTTCCAGTCAATTATTTCACCCAGACAGCTTAAATGGTGCTTTGAAACCCTAGATTAACTTGGTAGTAGCTGGAAGATACATATCTGCATTTTCTTTTTGGCCTTGCTATATTTCTCCTTAAAGCTAGCTTTAATACTGGTTCTTTAATGTCCATGATATTCTGGACTAATGTTTGAAGAGTCAAGCTGAAATCTATGCGCGATGTCTGAATCATGTCTGAACGTCTGTCAGTCAAAAATAACTCTTGATTTCAGACCCTGACCATCTACTTGCATAAACTGGTGCGTCTGTTGCCTGGAGGCTAGATTGCTACAAGCTCAGCCTCCTTTCCCAGGGAGGAAAAGCCCCATTTCAGGGAATGTCATCACTTCTTGAATAAGAATTTGCTTTTACTGCGGTAATGAGGATGAACTTGTGTCTTCTTCCACACCATATCTGCCATCTCTCCATTTCACTTATGCTAGAACTGAATCAAAGAGATTCTGTTTGAGCTTTTCTTAGGTTTTCATTTCCTTTTGCTGTCAGGCCCCTTTACAACCTGGCTAGGAACTGCATGTAGGTTAAAACTATTACATTTCCTCATAGTTGCTGTGTTCTTTCCATGGGCTTTCCATTCCGTGGCCTAGAGCACAATGCTGGAGAGTGTTATCTGTCTTTCCTTTGAACAGGATCCTACCAAACTATTTGTGGTCAATAGAAAATATATGGACTAGCAAATCAAGATTTTCTCTGCGTATAAACAAATATTTAAACTTTTCTGATTCATCAGGATGTTAACCTTTATATTAATCAAACTTATTTTTTATTTTTCAGATTTACTAGTGATTCCAACATCTTTCCTCCTTGCACAGCCATGCTGGAAGCCGGTGGAACAGAGGTAAGTTCTCAAGTTCTATGGAGATAGTTTCTCAATCCTAAGAATTGAGATGCTGGTCAGGGAAGAAGACATCCGTGGTCTATTTCTTACTGGTATTGAAGTGTAAATTGAAACTCTGACAACAATATCAAAGTCTGGTATCATTTATAATAAATTGCAGTTGTATGTATTATGGGATGGATTCACAGCACACAAGTAGATCATTGGTAGTAGATTAGAAAAATAATTGGAAAAGATATCTATAGCTAGTTTGTGCCATAGTTGCATTTAGTTGCATGCAGTTATATTGTAATTTCCATGAAGTCATTCTAAATTATGAGTCTAACTGAGATTAGAAGACTCTTTGAAAATAAATATGAAAAACTCAAAAGAATGGCTAAAATGCATGAATCATGAAGGAGGCTAGAATATTCTAAAAGGCATTATCAAAAAGAATGACTGTATGTCGTCTTTGGAAATTTGTTTTCCATTCTGAATTTTAGTCACCTTTTTTTTCCCCCTTGTGGTGTCACATAGTAGTATAAAGTGCACAGTAAAAAGTGGTGTGTGGAATAACTGCATAATGTTGCAATCTCTTGTTAAACCAGCTGCATCTGTAAGTCATTTATGGATGTTTTACCATTTACACTTCTTTCTTTTAGCATGTTGTATTGGAAACTCAATAAAAGTAAGCTTTAAATAACGTTGGCGTATCCTGTAAGGTTATACCTCCTGCAACTGAATCCATATTCCCTAAACTGCTGTTCACAGGCAGCTTTTTTTTAATCTACCAGTAGAAGTTAAAAACAACCTTTGGCATTGTTTCTATTTGCTTCCTTGGGACAAATGACAAAGGAGCTATTTGCTCTAGTCTTTAATCAATTTTAGGTAAACAGCACTAGTATGCCTGTATTTTCTAATTGGCACCTTTAAAAGTGTAGTCTCATATAATTCACAAATGAGATTTACAATGAGGGGATTTACAATGATTTACAGAGAGGGGAACTACAAACAGTTACTCTTTTGATGGATTGGATTCAGCAGTGAAAGCGACAAAAGAGAATCATGAGCTACAATTTGTCTATGGATCAAAATGCAAAGCATGGAAGATTTCACTGGCTTCATTTGATTAACTCTTCTACAAATCTGCACTAACATAAGGGATGCACAAGCAATACTAATACTTGATTTAGAACAGCTAAATCTATTTTATGCAAGGCAAATTATTTGGACCAAGTCAATTTTGCCGTCTTCACATAAGTACTTCTCAAATGGTTCAAGAAGTTTGATCTAGTTTGCTCACTTGCAGCTTTTGGTGGAATTATATGTTTTTGACAGCATGTAGAGAGAGCACTTCAGGAAAACTGAAACATGACTAAAATGATAGAGGTGATTGTAGGGTTGCATGCAAAAGTGTACACAACAGAGCAAGCAGAACCAAGGAGAGGAGAAGCATCAGAAGAAAAAAATGATAATAAAAAATGGCTTTTTACTTATTTTTATTACCTAACTTCACTAGAATCTTCCACAAAACTCCTTAGACTTCAGTTAGTCTGAATGAAAGCCCTGTGTTCATATGTGTAAGTCAAATTAAAGGAAGATGTCCAAAGAGAACATTAACAGTAAAGGGAAGTAACTGATGGAAGTTCAGAGTCTGATGTTGGGGAAATAATTTTTGGTATTGATACTGTATACTTAGGATTTAATAAAGCCTTACTTCTTAAGTTTCAGAGTTTGACACGTGAAAAATTGTGTAGTCCAATAAAAACATTTTAAAAATACTGTCACCTGAGAACATGCATGCATTGATTCCATAAAATCTGTGCACATGCCCAGAAGGGAACCTGGCAGAATTCCTAAAGTGGAACTGCTGGGGTCATGTGGGAAAAAAAATATATATATAACCCAACATAATGCTGTTCTATCTTACTGCTTTCTTGAAAATAAAGGTGACTTTTACTGTGACAAAACCTACCAGCTGGCTTACCATCAGGGAGCATATGACATCTTGCAAAGCATCTTATAATGTCAAAGAACAGCTGAACAGCACCTTTTGATTTAGGTGATGTCCCTGCTGTATTGGACATTTCTGGGTAGTTTATTTTTATCCTATTAAGTAATTTGATTTTTTTTCCCAGGTCTTTCTTATTTTTTGATTTATGGCCAAACTGAATTATTTTTTCCCCTGTAGGAAACCTTTTAATGATTTAACAGCAAATGTCTGTGATCGTTAATCAAAATAACGTATATGTGCTTATCAACATTGATTAAAAGTCTAGAGTTATCTTGTTTATAGGGCTTTGCCTTTATTTTATTTTTACCCAGGATTTACTTGAGATTAATTTATATGCATGCTGTGAATCTGAAATCAAGTTAGTAATTCCATATGCCTTTTTTATGTTATTCTTTAGATATAGTCAAGTGCTGAATATCTTTATGCATGAATCAATAAAAAGTACAGAAACCATAGCTGAATTGCCACGTAACAAGTTGGCACAAATATTATGTTGCAGTTGACTGTGATCTCATGGTAGCAAAATGAGGTAGTGTCATAAGATCACAGTGAACTCTGTGCTAGAGTAAGTGCTCTGCCTGGCAGGGCAGAAGTCAGTATTAGCCACTCCTGGGAGAAGTTGTAGCGGGTAGATACCTGTAAGGGATGAGGTCTTGCTGTCTGTGCTGATCTGTGACCAAGTGCTCCCCTGGAAGGACATCTTAAGGGAAAGGTAATTGAAGAGCTGTCCAAACAAACAGAACACTGGTACTTAAAATCTAACAAATTTCTGAGTTTTATCAGCTGAATTGTTAATGATGGGCTTGTTTGCTTCCTTTCTCTTGATACTAAGCCAAGAAGCTGTAGAATGAACTGGTTGAGTTGGCATCTTTGTCTATACTGTGGTCTTCTGCCATACACAATGAGGCAATGGGCATTTTGCTGCTGGTGGGTGCAAAACACTGTTTGCTGCTGCTAAGTGTGTTTTCTCTCCTGCTCAAATGCTGAAAGGTTGTTGTGTTATCTCAGGTTCATACACTGCCAACTGCAGCATAAATTACAATGTACAAGGCAGTGTGTTATTTCAATGTTAGTGGCTCTGTTAAAAATAATTACAATTTTTAAGGCCTTTAGGTGAAATTCCAGCTCACAGGCAGTTTAAATGCTGAACTGTCTGGTTTTCAGAGCCAGGGCCTGCACCTTGACTAGATTCCTTCCACAATGCAATGGTAACCAGGACCATCCAATATTACTTCTGTGTTTCTTTGCCATCCCATTCTTTATGTTGTCTGTATGTGCTGCCCTTACACCTTAGCTTTCAGTTTTAAGATTTTTAGATGGATAAATTTTTGGAGTCCTCTCTAAACCAACTATTATTTCTGAGGCTTTACCAGCAATCCTTTATTCCCCTAATTGTACACTTCTTTGTGTGTTCAGTTAAGTCTAAGGAATCTTGCCCAACTTGGTAACTTACAGATGAGAG
Source organism: Crypturellus tataupa (assembly GCA_034781795.1). Taxonomy (NCBI): domain Eukaryota; kingdom Metazoa; phylum Chordata; class Aves; order Tinamiformes; family Tinamidae; genus Crypturellus; species Crypturellus tataupa. The sequence continues at coordinate 808,113 of JAWLRI010000629.1, forward strand.
TTTCTGTTGGAGGCAGATCTGTGAAGCACAGCTGGTCTAGTCGAATTTCACCCATCCCAGTGTGCCAAGGGGGGCGTGTTTGAGACCCCCTCTTCAGCACAGCTTCCTTTGTAACATTCTGCTGGGCCAGCAAGATAGGATTCACTTTCTTAAAATTCAGACTTTATGAACTGATTACTTCACTGATAATGTGGCACAGTTTAACTTTGAAACTAAATAAAAGAAAACCCATTAAAGATTAGTAAGATGTCCATAAAGGATCCAAAAGAAAATACAGTAGAGTCAGCAGTGAATTTTAAAATACAATGTGATGAGAAACTTGAGGATATTGGTTTCTTTATGAGGTCAAATCTGTTTGCAGGAGGTTGAAAGCATGTGAGATAATGAGTTATTCCAGGAGCAACTCTTTCTCAGACTATCATAACTGTGATTTTCTACATGATCTAGTACATCTGCAAGGAATTCCAGACCTGATGCATCATGAGACAGTACTTTGGAAGTTATGCCAAAGAGTGTTTAGTAAACATTGAAAAAAAAAATACAGAAAAAAGATATGGAGAATTTATCATGGAAAACTTGTTAAATATGATTTTAACAACTAAATCTTTTTTTTTTTCTATCTCTTAGGTCTCCTGTTGTCAGTGTTGGACTAGAAGTTTCTACTGCTCCTGAGAGACAGGTGAGTTCTTCAAACTTTATTTTTTTTTAAATATGTAGCGAATAATCTGATCAACTAATTATAGATGACCCAGTAATGAACATTTTCAGTGCTATTCTTTGTAATTTTAAGGAATGAATTCCTTCCTGAATGTGGGCTCTCAGCATTAGCTTTGGTTGGACTGTGATTGTGATTAGTTATGGTAAGGTGTTGTTTAGGTGAAGACCCACAGAGCCAGTTTTCTTCTTTGCTGGATAACTGCTTACCTGTAAGGAAATGTCTAATGAATCAGTTACAGAAAAGGATGCTGACAAGTATTATCATACTTCCCAGACATCTGAGTGCATATTTGCAATTAAGTGGTTCATAGGATGTTTCACTACAAGGTGAAGCAAACTCAAATTTTACATAATAATATAATTCAATTTTTTTCCCTAGTGAAAGCATGCTAATGTTCTCCTTTCCTAGCCAGAGGTGACCTGAGGGCAGTGGGTCTGATGCTGAACTCTGATGGACCTCAGCAGTATAGACAGGTCTGCTAATGCCTGGTTGTAAACTGTAGCTGGAACTGTGCCCATGGTGTCCGGTGTTTGAACAATCAGGACCTTGTACTTGTTTTTACTAGTGAGGGAGCTTTCTTCACTTAAAAAAAAGTAATAATGTAAAATAATCCTGATTGTTTTACATTATTAAGTAAGATTATTGTGTCTTGGGGAGTTCAGCTGATAGTCAGGGGACTGGCTAGTTTCCAGTTCTGCACTACCACCAGCGGGAGCACATCTGATGTGATCAGTGTAAAAGACTTAAGACCATCCTTGTTCTGTAGGCATAAAGTGTTTGTCTTCATCTCTGAACTAATCTGCCATAAGTGGCTGTTTTAGGAGAATGCCAGCGCAGGAGGCACACCTGAATTGATGCAGACATTTTTGTAAATATCCATGCACAAAATTGCAGCGAACATCTTTGCTTCTGCTGCATTCTCTAGATATGGGTGTGATTGCTGTTTTCTAGCACACAGGGTCACATCTCCAGCTTGTTCAGCTGGTGGCAGATGGACAATCTGTTTCATCCCAACTTTATTGAACACTCATAAACTCTTTTAAGCTATGTAAACAAGATCAGAACTTTTCTTACTGGGCTTTTTATTTTGAGTAATCACTCAAAGAAAACGTAGGCAGTTCTCAAACAAAGCTAATTCAAGGAGGAAGTATTTCTAACTCCGAGGTCCACCAGTCTGTGTAAATTGTGTGTCATATTTCACCAATGAGTCATGATATGGTGGACTTCACTGTGTTCTTCCTCATATGGCTTGAACAGCTTGCTCCCTGCCTGCTCTTTTATAATTCACTGTCCAATCCTCCTAAAAATATCTCAAATGTTAGAATTTTTTTCTTTCTGATTTACATTTTCTGATAATAAGATTTGTGCTTGACCTGTCACTTCTGATTATGTTACCCTTTGTTTATATTGCTTTCTTCCAGTGATCAGCAGCACCCATATATATGTGAATCCTAGTACATTTCCTTTTTCTTCTGATGTGTGTGTCTGAGATCTGATCAGAGCAGTCATTCTACTTTTACAGTATAATTTATAACTGCCAAAGGGTCAAATGGAACAAAATAAAATGCTCACTGAGCATAATACATATTTTTCAGAAGAAACAGGCACATTTAACATGTTTTGAAAGATGGATGAACACCATTAATTTTAATACATTCTATATATATCTTCTCACTTGACAATTGTTATTTAAAGATTTTGTTCTAGCTTATTGCTGCGCTTATTATGTTGTTGAGTCATTTCACACCAACACATGGATCAGCAAATTAATGAAGTGTCTTTAAGCCAAATGTAATGGAAATAATATTTTCTTACCAAGCGTCTACTTGGTCTCAAATACATTCATAAATAGTGGATTATGATGCTTTCCACATCCACGTATATGCTCTGTGGAAGCAGGCTGGACTTTAGACAGTTTTACTTTAGGCCATGTTGTAGAAGCAGTTGGTTCATGGAGTTCAAAAGTCGTGACCACCAGTGTCTGTGGGAACTGTGACATTTTCAGAAGCTGTGGTTCTGTCACTAAAATAATGATGAAAATCTGCATAAATGTGAGCAGAAATGTGAGGGATGAAAATTAAAGAGGGAAATTGCAAAAAATGGCTGTAGAGTGAACTGTTTGCTTATACTGATGAGAATTTGTTATTTGTATCTCTAACCAAGAAAGTTGAGTTCAGTAGTTTCTACTTTGAATATTATTATTTTGATCAGCTTATGACTGTTTATCCCTTCCTGACCACTCACATAAACCGAAACTCCTCTGTCAGTACATGAGGTGCTGGGCATGGTGTTCAATACTAGGATTGCCTTGGTTCCTAGCACTACGCTGACATTTATGTGTGCATTCCTTGTCTTAATTGTCAATTTATGAAATTGAAAATTAATTGTGGAGATACCTGAAGACTGATGTTTGTTCTTTCTTGAGGGCTGGTGATGCAGACCCAGTGTTGGGCATTTTCCCAGGATAAACCTGCTGCAGATGCACATCATCAAAAATGTTCATCAAAGCCACCATAAACTGATTATTTCGTATGTGTATAGGGAGGAAGGATTTAGAGTTGCTGTGCACAGCTATTCAGAGATGCCTACTTAGCCTAGAAGTCTAAAAAGAGATGCTGGTATAAAATATTACAGAGTATTATTTTTATTCTTTATTCCTGAGCAGAAAAAATGATAGATATTCAGAGCCCTTTGATGCCTGCTATTGTTAACAATAATTTTAAATCCTTTCAAAAAGGCTTAAAAATGTCTATCAAAGTTTAATTGCAAGGTGTTTTATCTGTTTTTCTTTTCTCAAAAATATTATACTTTTTCCTCAGAAAACAGAGCGCTAGGGACTTTGACGGCCCAGCCAGGGAAGGGGGACAATCAACCAGTGCAAAAGGGTGACCAGTGCGGGAGAGGTTATTCAGAGTGCTGAATTTGGAGGTAACTTGCTTATTAGAGAATTTATAGCACTTAGAAAATAAATTGACTGCACATAATTTAGTATTAGTGACTGAAAGCTTCAAGTTATCTTTATTGATTGCAGTTGTTCTTCCTAACATACCAAGAGAGGGGGAAGGAGTAGGAATATTTACTGGAATTTAAAAATAAGGAGATTCTCCACTTTGCAAAGAGCATTTAAATAACCAAATGTCATGGACTTTTACTGGGAAATAAGCACATTGCCAGTCCTTTGGGCTTTCAGAATTTCCCCTTGGATTGATTCTAGATGATACTGAACTCCTTTGCCCGGAGAGTTTAATCTTGGGACATCAGTGTCCTGCTCGGGTGGAGACGTGGAGGCAGCATCTGTCGCTGAACCCAGGCTCTGAGGTGTCTTGAGTCGAGCGCTGCTGTTGCAGGGACCAGTTCAGAGCCCTTTGCCAGGAGAGGAGATGGTGGCTTTATTGGCCAAGGGTTTGACACGCAAAGAGGGACTGGGGCGATAATGGGGAGCTGGCAATGCTCAGGTACCATCAAACCCTTTAAGTGGAGGAGCAGTACAGGCTGGGCAAGCCAGAGGCACCTCATGCAGTGCCCGTTGCCAGCTGTCTGCTTTGTCAGCTGGTAAGGAGGGGCAGAAAGCTCCCACCTTTCTACTGCACAGCCAAGGAGCACGAGTCCGTCAGTAGGTTGTATAGCTGCCTCTCATGGCCTTGCTACCACCTTTGGTGCATGCTTCATAAGGCTACGAAAGGCTTGTGGATACTTTATGGTGACATTACAGTGACTTTGTCCCCTGTGGCTACCTGGAGCACTTCCCAGCAAAACGGGAGGGAAGTGGCAGGGGAGGATCCTGCTCTCCCTGTGCTCCTGCTGCTAGGAGGGATTCCCTCAGGCCTGGGGGTCAGGGAGGAAATTTGGGAGACTGAGGATGAAATGATAGGGGCTCTTCCCAGGAGAGGAAGATGCATGTGCAGCAAGGAAGACAGGGTGAATTTCAGAGGAGCAGGTGTCATCCTGTGCTGGGAGGGAGCATTCTGAGGCAGGATCTGCAAAGGGAAGAGGAGTGCAGGAGAGTGGAGTTGCTTCAAGAGATCCCATTAAACACAGCAGTCCTGATGGGCTGAGAGGAAAGTATTAAGAGGCCATTATGGCACAATCAGGAGCTCCTTTAGGACTTGAAAATCTAAAGAAGTTTTACAAAAAGCAGATATAGAGGCACTTGATTAGAAATGAATGTGAAGGTGTAGCACAAGCATATGAGGGTAAAATGAAAAAGCTAAGGGAAAAAAAATGAGTTTCATGTAGCAGAGGAGATAAAAAAAAAAAACAGGGAGGAAGAAACTCTATGATTACATTAGCAGTAAGAAGATAACAAGAAGTATGGATTCAGCCCTTGAGAGAGAAGTGGCTGCTAACAGAAGTGTGTGAAACGCCCAGCAAACCCGCGTGTGGGATAATGTGCCAGAAGGAAGGGGAAGGAGAGCGAACAAGCAGGAGTATATTTGGGTGTTTTGGGTACATCCAAATATAGGGTCAGGATACAGGATCTGAGGA
>JAWLRI010000629.1:816522-854291 GCA_034781795.1 Crypturellus tataupa
GCTACTCCCCCCAGCTTCGTATCATCTGCAAATTTGCTGAGGGAGCACTCTGTGCCTTCATCCAGGTCATTGATGAAAAGATTGAACAGGACTGGACCAAGGACTGACCCCTGGGGGACCCCGCTCAATTTACTCAAGGAAAGAAGATGCATGTTATATGTTGGCCTTGCTACCTGCTCTATGGCCCTGGTAAGGTCTCAGCCAGTCCTCCATGGCCCTGCCAAAGCCTAGTATCCTCATGGAAAGGGAATTTTCAGGGAACCAGAAATGTGCAGAACTGGTACCTCTAGATTAAGTTTTGAGTGACATTCTCCTATTTCATTTTCAAGTAATTACATCGTACACAGACAAAATTACCTCTGATTGAAAACTAGGAAGACAAACATTGCCTGGAAGCCAGTGTAATTTTTTTAAATGGTTCACTGAGCCATTTAAAACAGGTATTGACTTCTACATTATCATAAATTGTTATATGTAGTTAAAGAACCAGATTCTGGGATTGGATGATTAATGATGAAAGCTGAGACTGCTTTCTATTGAAACTTGGCACTCTGTAAAATGCTTATTTATTTTCCTTGTTCTTGATAATTGATATTATTGTTCCTGTTCATAGCTTCTTCCACAGTAAACTCAAAGGATGACAAGATGCATGCTGCAGGCTTTGCATTGCTTGCTTCTAAAGCTGGGCAATGGGCAGGAAAAACCCTTAAATTATATTTATATGTGGGCTTTACCTGAGAGCACTTTGGGGCAGTAATGTGGGACTACATCCTGGCCTCTCTCTGTTAAAACAACAGAGATATCTTCAACTGTTAGCTTAAATTAGACTGCTACCTCTTACACAGCTGAAGTGCGATGGGATCTGTGCTGCCCCGTATTGCTGGGGTACTCATTGTCAATTACAGTGACAGGACAGAGTGGCTTTGCACTCTCGGACGGGTTCCACAAGTAGCTATCTGAGCTGGGAGGGTGACCAAGGCACTGCGAGGCCGGCGAGCAGCACCAAGAGCCTTGGCAAGAGCTACATTGTGATGGGGATGAAGTGTCACAGCCCCGTGGCTGCTTCTATCCCAGTCTCCCAGCCTTCCATAGTTGTCGTAGGATGAAGATGTCCTATGGGTCCTTGTGTAGGATAAAAAAGTAAAAAATATAATGAAAATCTGTAGGGCTCTGTTATTTTTTTTCTATTGAGAAAAGAATTGAATGTTTGGGGCAGGTAGAAAAGAGATGGTGATACAGTGATGTGATACAAGTGACCTTATATAAGAAAGTCATGTCTGTATACTGAGATTTCTCTTGTAAAAGTCAATTATTTTCCCTCAGTTTTGCTCTTAGCTTCCTTCTCTGCCTTCCCAGGCTTTCTGTGGCTCTGCCTCTCACACCACACAGGCAAACTGCCTTTGATATCTAACCTACATGCATATCCCACATTAAGATGTCAAAAAAATAGAAACTTCTTAAGCAGAAGGCAGCACAAGAAACAGCAGGAGCAATAGCTGCTTGTTTGCATGGGTTGCAGTCTGCTCAGAGATCTGTAGTTTCCCTCACAGCTGGTGCCCTTTAAAGCACCCTTGGGACCCAAGTGCTGGAGAAAGTGGTTTGCTGGCTGCCTAGTCAGTGTGTGTCTGACATTCAACAATACCAATAAAGCAGCCCCTGCTGTTACTTACTGTGTTGTAGCAAGGTAGGAGCATGTGGCAGTTGTCTTGAAATTGCATATTAGCAAATTAGATATGCATACAATCATATTAGAAAATGAGGAACTTATTAAGTTTGATTTAGAACATTTATTTTAATGTTCAACCTATGTTCTTTTGTACTCTTCAGATTTATCTCTATTTTTGTCTGCTCTGCCTCTCTAATGCAGTTGTTACTTGGGAGCTGTGATGTTTTGAAGTAGTTTTTCGTATATTTCCTGTGAGGGGTGATGAAACACTCGGTCTGCAGAAACAGGACTGGGTTGATGACCCAAAAGGTCTGTGCCAGTTCCAATACTGTCCGCAGGCCCAGACTTTGAAAACAAAGCCATTTACTGTTTGTTTTTGTTCCAGGAATAACTGCAGTTAGAAGCTGTCTGAATGTGAGTTGGTGACACTATGCTCATTAGTTGGGAATTTAATTTGGCCTGAGCAGAGTAAAGAGGTAAAGTCCCCTGCTATCCAGGCAGGTCTTGACACACGCATCCCGGGAATCCCAGGATAAGCTGCCTGCCAGGCGCTGGAACAGGAGCAGGGGGCCAAGGCAGTCGCAGGGATGAGCTGTGCTTCACAGTAAATTACATTAAGTCTCATGTTCGCTTTTTCGTTTGGGACTAGAATAAGAATAGGGGAGATCATGGAGATTGGAAGGATCTGAGGCTTTATTCTGAGGCGGTTTGGGGAATGCAGAAACATTTCCTGTCAGTCATGAGAAGCAGAGGGACTGTCCTGTCCAGCCCGCAGTGCCAAGCCAGCAACACACTCCACCTTTCCTGGCAGGTCTGTGTCTAGTCGGCTTTCAAAAGCCTCGCCCGATGCCGTGATCCCTCCTGTCCAAAGATGTCCTCACCTGTAGCAAGTTCTCTCGTGTGCCTGAGCTACGTCTCCTTGCAGTAATTTAAAGAGTGCTTCCATGTCATGCTGTTGTCAACCCTACTTCTATCTTTTTGTGTAGAAATAAACGCTTTTTGATCACAGTGAAGGAATAGAAGAAAACATTTCATTCTGAAGAACGTGAAGTAGGATGTTTCAGTGAGCAAAATGTTCTGTTCCATGTTTCTTCTAAACAAAACATCACCCCCATCAAAAGATACAGTAAACACTGCAATGTTTTAAATTTTTTTAAAGTTAAAAAATTCCACAAAAACTTGTGACATAGTTATCTTTTAGAAAAAAAAATGTGAACTTCTAAGAGAAATTGCTAGCAATTAGGTGCTCAATATTTTGTTGATGCTCTGTTTTATTCTGAATGCTTCCCAGCTTCCCATCAGGGTACATCTGAACTTTGTCAGGGCTTCTAAGAAATCGGACTCAAATTTTTCTTCATTAATTTTTGATGTTTTCAGAATTGAGCATTTACAGTTCTGTTTCAAAACAATTATTTGTAAAAAGAAAAATACCTTTTTTGTAAAAAAAAAAAAAAAAGTTTGAGACTGAAAGCAATGAAATCTGAGTAAATGGCATGAAAGGAGAAGCAATAATTTTATTATCATTACTAGTACTATCAGAAAATCTGTTAATATTACCTATTGATATTAAGATTATTATTAACATTTCCTGTTATTAATAACATTACCTTTTCAGTCTAATAGACAGTGCCTTGGCCACCTGAACAGCTCCTGCTATTCGACATTTAGACTTGATTCCTGTATGCACTTCGTACATTGTGGAAGGTCTCATTGAAAACATAAGGAACACACAAAAATTAGAAAATCTGGATTATCACCTCTGGACTAGAAACTTCAAACCTGCTCCAAAAATGTTGCCTTATCTGCAGCTCTGCTCAGGGGTGCACTCTTTTTAGCATGGTGAGATAAAAAACAGGTTGAGGGCATTGGAAAGGGATAGAGATTAGTCTAGAGGTTCTGAGTTTGTCCCTGAAGGGGAAATGCATCCAACTCCTTTGCAAGAAAAGACTGGTGAATTTGACCTTTCAGGGCTCCCTCACCTTCCTGCTACCCCCTTCATCTTGTGCATTGTCCCTTGATTCAAGCCCTTCAACTCAGCTTGTGCAAAAGAAACCTCGGCTCTAGCAATTGTTCAGCATTTTGGGTCCTGCACAAACACAGTTGGTAACTGAGGATATGGTGCCTAAAATGGCAAGTGTATAATTTTTGCCCATCTGGAAACTTGGAAACTGTTGGGTCTCCTTCTAGGATGCTTGACTACCTGCAAGCTAAAGGAGAAAGCAGTGATTTTCATTAGTTTTCACGTCTTTGTTAATTACTCTGATCTAAAAAATGTAGGTTTCACTGTGCAGATCCCTGACTGGCTGGTGGAGTCTGAAAATGCGCTGTACACAAGCATCAGAAAATTTCTATTACAGTTTTGTAATGCTCCATCAGTGCCACTGATTACTGAGCGCTACTGCCAGCAAATCCTGCTCCCTCCACGCTCTGCCCGCTTTAGCAGAGATGTCTGTGCCTGTGTCGGAGCAGAAGTGGCTTCCGTCCCCATCCTGTCTCTTTCAAAAGAGCTCAGCCTTCCCGGCGTGCTGTGCATTTTTGGTGTTACCACGATGCCTTCAGTCTGAGTTTTACAATTGAGCTGTCAGTGAAATGTAAAATATGGTCAGGTGAGATAAACATTTTGAACTTACAGATGACTATTTGCAACTGAATCTCAGCCCTGGCACTGCTGTGTCCTGAGCAATCCAGCAAAGTACTGCTCTGGTCATTGTTTCCCAGGCTTGGATTCCTCATGTGCTCTGAGTTGACCTCAGTGCCTTGTGGCCTTTCCGCTTAACTCTGTTCTTTCAAAATGGAAAATGCTGAAGTTCTGGCAAGGCTTAGTGGTAGCGTGGTTTATGTGCTTCTCCCACACTCTGCCTGAAGGATGTGCTGTGGTAAGGAGTGGGATGCCTGGTGCAGAGTTGTGCAGCTTCTGGGCAGGCCCTGGGCTCCTTTTTGTCCAGCTGTGCTTCTCCAGCACAACTTTGGGAAGTGCTCCAGAAGCTAATGAGAAAAAGACTTTAAAGAAGCTCTGTGTCGAAAGGGAGCCTGCACTAAGCTTGGATTTGTAGTGAGATGAGCGGAACGGTAATGCTCAGGTGCTTAGCTGGGATAAATTGTCAGAGTTATGATTGCTTCAATGGCAATTTAACCCAGAGGAATAAACCTGGCGATAGGTTTTAAATCTCTCCTTGTAATTAGAGAGGCTGGGGGGAGGTGTGGAGAAAGGGATCATTTGTTGTCTAATCACCTCAGTGAGAGCATTTGGGATTGTGTGGAAGGGGGTTGACTGAGACATTGGCTGGTTGAAAATTGGTGAAATGAATTAATGAAATAAAATCATAGGATAATAGGAATGTAAGTGATAAGAGACCTAAATTCCTGTTCTTTTATTGTGAATTGCAGTCACTCGCAGTTATGGTTCTTCCTAGCCAGCTGATAGACTGCTCCAGCCGTTGTGGTGGTCCCATCTACTTAGATCAGCAAGATAGCAAAAATCTTATAAAATGTATTTGAACTTGTAATACACAGGAAAATAATCTCTAGTCATCCGTATATGTTCTGCTGCTCTTTCTATATATATTTTGCTATTCTTATGGGCTGCTTTGTACATGTCCACATTGTATTAGTCTTGTAGGTGCTCTGCAAATCTAGAATTTTACCTTATTAAGAAAGGGTTTTTTTGAGTATGCATCAGACAGTTGTGTTGTACTCCCATGTGCTAGTAAATCAGAGCATCTAGTGTAGAAATAAAAGCTACCATTATAAAAAGGCATTAAAAGCTTAGTAGAATACAAATGGTTGTCAAAAGAAGCAAGGGCGGTGTTGACATCTGCAAAGATTTTCAGTTTCAGTTTTTATGCAGAGCAGTAAATGTCAGTAATTTCGTGTGACATCAGAAAACAGATCGCAAAGCTGCTTCTGTGAATGCTGCAGGTGTTCCTGGTCTGAAGACACAAGTAGAGGAGACAAATCCTACTGACACTGAAATCAGTAGAAATTTTGTACGTTCATTTTAGTGGGCCCAGTCATGGGCTATTAAATGTTGTATTTGTAATTCATTGTTATTTTAATGACAGAAAATGTCCACATTCCCCTTCCAATAAATTACTGCTATGAAAAATCAGCAGTAGGGCGATTTTTATTATGTCAGATTAAGCTGGGGAAGTACCTCAGCAGCAACCCGTGGCAGGTCCGCGTGCTGCGCTTGTAGCAAGGCTGGACTGAGCACCCGTGTTGGCGCTTGCAGCCATCCCGCCATCTCTCCTGCACCTCCTGAACGTGCCGCTCCGTAGCAGTGCTCTGTGTTGAGTCCTCAGCCTTCCTTGGCTGCTCATTTCCTTGGGTTCTCTAGTTGCCCACATGCCACTTAGTTGCATTTATTCCTTAATTATCTTACAGTAAGAAAGTAATGAGTTCGTGTGGTTTCTAATAGGAGCACCATAACATTTACCCTCTAGCAAAAAACATATTGCAAAGTCCTTAGCTCTTCTAATTATTAATTTTTTTTTTTTTGTGCTGTGAGAACATTATATTATGTAGGTTCTGGAATCTGAAATGAATGCACTTAAATTCATTGTTTAGGCAAAATCCCCATGAACTCACTGACTTGCTGTTGTGGCACTGAATTTTCTGCCAAATTTCGGTTTACTTAGTTTCAAAAATCATCTTAGGATCAGCACAGGAGTTTTCTTGCCTTTGGTTAAAAGCAATAGCTAGTTGGGCTGAGGAAGATCTTTCTGCATCTGCCACCAGAGGAGGCCCCAGGGTCCTGGGACCTGGCCAAGCCCAGGCCAGAGCCCTGTTGCTGTGACCAGCCCAGCTGCTTCCTTGCAGGTGCCCTCTGCAACGGGCCCTTCCCCGTGCAGCCTGCCTCCCTGTTCAGAAAGGCAAGACGAGGAAAGGCTTTCTGCCGAATTATTTTTATTATTGTAATTCTGAATACCCTAATGTGTACAGAAGAATATATCTAGAGATAGTGAATTACAGCATTGGAAAAATCATTCTGCACACAATTTTCTCTAGTTACAAACTGTAGTGTTCATAAGCATAGCCCCAAAAGTATTTTATGTCAGTTCATGTTGTAATTTATTCTGAAGACATTTAGTGCTGATGAAAATGTCATTATAACAGATTATATTACTGCTTATCATCCAGGCTTCTCATATGAAAAACATTCTTATGATAATTTAGGTGACGTGAACACTTAAGTCTACACACAGAAGGTATTTTAGAAGGCCATGGCTTATCCTGAAGGAGGAGGTTCCTATGTAAAAATTCTCATAAGATCTTAGCAATTGAAGATCCAGGCAAAGCATGATATTATCAGTAGGTGGGTAAACTTATTTAACAAAGCTTTGATGATCTGGTAATTGCCAAATATATATAGGACATGGTGAATGCTGATGCCTTTTCCCTAATCCTTGGACACAGGATATATCCAAAGGACTTTTGAATTCTTTGGAGATGGGCTCTTACACAGTAAGGTGCAAAATGTCAGCGTTAGCAGAGGAGTGGTGAAAGGTGCAAAGCCTAGGGAAGAAAGTGCTCTAAGAAGACATTGCTATGTAATGTTGTAATGCCAAAAGCAGCCATTTAGAAAAGATTTGGAGAAATTTACAGAGTTGTTTCCTCTATAGGCTGTTAAACATGAAAGTCTCCCTGTAAAAAGTTGCCTGTAGGAAATCACAGTCAGCGGTTTCCCGAGCTGGGAAGGAATCATGGGGCAGGGTGTGCGCACTTGGCTTCGCTGCTCACCTTCCTGTGCTGCCACGTGCCATCGCCCCGTGGGGCTCGCACGCTTGTGCTGTGCAGGGCTGGCACCCTGCACACACACACAAATTCTGCATGCTGTATGTAGGCACAGAGGCTGACGGGCAGAGGCGCCCTGTCAGGTTTGCTTGGGGTTCCTTTGAGCACCTTGGCGTTTTCATGTCAGAAAGGCCAAGAGAAGCCTTGTGTCTCACTGGGCACAGTTTTCACGGTTGTAGTGATCTGTCTTGATTGTTTGGCATTGTCTTTGTAGCTATGGTATGGATGACTAGAGCAGCCAAATCTCAGTATTTGATCTTAAGGATGGACTGTGTTGCTAGGAGAGTTGAGTCTGGCCTCTCGCAAATTAAGCTACAAAATCCTTCTGCATTTCCGAATCAAAATTATAATTCTGTTTGTCCAGATATTTAAAGAGATTCAATAAAAAGATGCAAAGCAATCAAAACCCCTCATGTTTGTTTTAAGTGTTCCCATGGTAAATACATTTCCCTGGGAAATGAATGACTATTCCTAGTCTGCTTTGCTTAGCTTCTTGTCCCAGATGTCTTGTTATGCTTTTTTGTTTTGTTTTTAAAAGCTGCCTGCTCTCAAAAATGCCTTTTTCATATAGGTCTAGCATTCTCATGGATGAAGCAAGTAGACTGAACCTATGAAATCACAGTCTTGAATAATTATTTTAATTCTTTTATTTAAGTCTTTTTCATTGTTTTTTCTTCAAGTCACACTGGGAAATAGTCTTCTACCTCTTCCCATGCAGACTAAATGAGAAGTGTACTAGGGAAATGTAGGATGTGTTTTGTGGTGGCACGGTGCAGCGGCAGCCCATTTTCCCCTAGTGCAGAGTGACAGCCCGGCTGCGGGCAGGTGCCTTCTGATCCTGGGGCACCTCCTGCTTCGCAGCAGCCACCTTGGCAGCACCCGGCCTGTGTGCCAGTCTCTCTGGCGGGCTACCTTGAACATTGCTGCACACCTGGCCTCGGTGTTCCAGCTACTGGAAGATGTAGCTCTCTCCAGCTAAGCTATCAGATCAGAGAAAATCACATTCTGCTTTTTAAAAGAAAGCGGAGAAAACCCAAGGCCTGAGTTATTCGCCATGGGGAACGTGTCAGCATATTCAGGCCACACTCACCACCGGGGCCCAAGGGGTGTTGGCAGAAATCCAAGAAGGTGAGGGCTAGCGAGCATTAATTTGACGGTTTACATTTTGGGCAGAAGAGAGTGCAAAATTAGCAAGCCAAGCCTGTGGCTAAGGCAATTACTTTCCTGGAGTGACTGCTGCTGAGGGAGAACTAGCAGGTCTCCATCATTTCAGACAAAGAAACCTCTAGCTGATCTTTGTTCTTGTCTCATCTCTGAGCATCCGACACAAAAGTTCATGCTATTCTTCTGTGAGCTATAGTCATGCTTTGCACTTTGCTCTGGTGGTGGATGCAGACAGAGATCTTCCAGAACTCAAAGTACTGTTTGTGGGCGGCAAGTTTTTACCCTTCTCTGCTGTGTTTGCCATACTATTTTTCTGGGGTTTTTTTTGTTTTGTTTTGTTACGTTTTTTTCACGATTTTTTTTAAACTTGTTTTGCTTGTTTCTGTGGATTTTGAACCACTTTCAGACTTGGTCTTGTTTGTCAATTGCCAACATTTAGGCAGAGCCTTGCATAAAAACAAGGATTTGTATTTGCACACTAAAAATGGCTTTAGCAAGCCACTGAGATACCTGATTTTGAAAGCAGAGAAAAAAAAAAGAACACATTAAAACAGTTGTGGTATCTCTTCCCCAAAGAACTGAGTTGGAGTTTCCAGGCATTCAAAATAATAGGGTGGCTGAGCTGACCCTTGTCATGGCCTGCACATACCACGTCCCTTGCATTTCCTGTGGCCCAAGCCATATTCCTTCAGGCTTTGGGCCTTCAGGTCCATTTGACTTGTCAAAATTGTCAATAAAAACGTCCAGCTGGTGTGAGCACAGTTAAAATATCTGTGTTGCCTGAGCTGAGAAATGCCCTGTTTCTCTAACTGGAGTTCAGAAGAATAGCAGAGCTTTCACAGCAGCTTGACATAGTGATGCAGAGGGTCCAGGCTGTACAATGTGCTGAAGACTTGAGGTTGATACTGATAGGTAATACAGGAAGAAAGAAAGAAAAAAATGTCATCAGAATGATTTAAGAGCATTTTTACTGGCAGGAGCTTTTTTGTGCAGCTTTCTAGACAGCCATATGTTTTCAAATTTTTTTATCTTGCCATTATGCGCAGCTGGTGCTTCATTTCTGGCTCCACTGGCAAGCTCAGAAAATTTCCCAAGTCACCAAATATGCAGGGGGTGTTAACCCTTATGTTTAGCTGCATCTCTCAGAGCCTTCAGTGATGGTCAGTTATTATATCATGTTTTACCCAACTGAATGTCACAGTGATGTGCAGGGAGCAGTGCACAGCAAAGCTGCTAATTCAGTTATCAACCTGTTGAAGCCCAAAGGAGTCGGGTTGCAAGTCACAGACTGGGTGAGGGACTAATGTAATTACAATTAACATTTTATCAACCCTGTTGTTTCAACCAAAATTCTGGCATCCCTGTTTGGACAAGGTAGCTCTTTGCTTTGTGAACAGATGCTTCCACCAGCTGCTTTCGCGTGCAGATGTCCCCACCGCTGAGCAGTGATGGAGAGGTCATGCAGATCAGGGGAGCATGGGGCTGCTCAGGTTTAATTCTAGGGCACTGTCGAGCACTGCCTTGCTGCCTCTAACCCTCTGTTAGAGGACACAAGTGCACACAGTTGTAGTGATTAGTGCCTTACAAGGGTGCCCTGCAGCTGGGACTAGCAAGCACACTTTTCTGCTGTGTATGAAGAAGAGCATATTAACATACATTTGACTTATGTTTATGAACGTATGTTAAAATAAGCTTGTGCTCACTCCTGTGGGAAGACCTTACCATCCTAGGGCACACACAGATAAGGAGTCGAACACAAAGAGGGCCAAATGCTCGCTGAGGAGCAGTGCATATTGCTCTGCTTCCATGGGCAGGGTCTCCTTGGCTCCAAATGAGTAGTCCTTATCTCAGCACACTAAATCCTTTTTCTTAGGAGCAGTAAAACTGGACTTGACAAAATCTGTTCAAAGGCACCTCCTAACAGAGGCACTGGGTCATGGCAGAGACTGGCCGAGTGCAGCCGGAGAGGCATCTGGAGCAGCAGGGACTAATCCAGCTAGGAACGGCGGCGGCAGCAGGGAGACTCCAGCAGGATAAGGGCAGGGAGAGGGGAAGTGAGTGTACAGCCTGCTGCGCCATGGGGGAAGCAAGGAAGAGACGTTTAAAACTGTTAAGCATGGTAATTGACAGTGGGATTCATGATGGAAAGTGGGTCTGCGAGGCCAAGAAAACTTTCACTACCTGCATTAAATTGAATTATTCTGTTCTGTTGATGCACTGATAGTATGCATTTTGTTGCTCTTTGGTCTTTGTTTTAAGTGATTTTAGGTGAAATGAAGGTTTAAATTAGCTATTTCCTTCTACCTTACTCAATATGTTTCCTTTTGAAAACCTATTTACAGTTAATAATAATACACCAAATTTGCATCCGATGGATTTTCTAATGGGCTACTTTTTCTTTTAAATCAGTCATATTTCCGTAGTCCAAATATAGTTGTAACAAAGTCTTCACAACATGAAGTGTAGCCAGAGAATTACATTTTTATTTACAGATTAAAATCTTCCTGCAGATATAAATGTATCTGCAGTGTAAAACCATCACAGTGATTTTTGCTGGAGTCGGAGACTTCCAGATTTTTTAATTACAAATCCATAGTATTTAATTCCTTCTAGGTCTTTCCAAATAGATATTTATAAAACAGTAGGGCTGATGCACTGTGGCATATCAGGAAATTATTATTGCTTTTGTCCATCCCTCTGGAAGATTTTCCTCTGCAGTGAGTATGAGGAAGGTCCCTGAGGTTTGTACATGAGATAGAAGAGGCCGTTCTGCTTTGCTGCCAACATGAGCAGTGATTTGCGTGTCTAAATAAAGCAATCTGGTATGGGCAGTACCTGCTGCCTAGCAAGGCCCGGCCAGTTCTGTTTTCCAGCTAGCCCTTTCAGGACAAAATAAATTTAGAGCTCTGTCCAGGGCGAGGGTTGGGCATTTGAAAGCTGTGCTGACTTGCTGGGGATTGGAAGATGTGCAAGGTGGCAAAGAAAAGCCAGTTCTGGGTTTGGAGGAGCAGGAGGCTGAAGAAGCCTGCCTGCTGCTGCCTGCCCTCCCGCGCACGACCGTGCTAAAGGCAGCGTCGGAGCATGCTTCTCAGCAGCGCTTGGCCACTTCATCCAAAACACTACTTATATCGTGGAGTTCCCCCAGGATGGCAAGGGCATGAGCTGAAGTGACAGCAGGTTTTAGTGTGTGAGGAAATTCATTTGACTTTTTGTAGAAAAACCGTGGACATAGACGCTTCAGCACCTTACTACTCACATGAAGGTAAATGAGGAAGCTCTGAGGTGCTCTTTCTATGGTAAATATGGTACATAATATGGAATTAGACATAGACATTGAGAGTTTACTTGTATGGGTTTAGAAATATGATATAACTGCAGAACTCATTTTCCATGCCAGGTCATTCCATTGTCTATTTTTTTTTTTTCCACCATAACATTTCTTTATTTTAAGAAATGTCAGGAAAATAAAAACCTCCACTTAGTCAAGGACAGATTCAGCTATCACTGTCACCAACTGAATGTTACCTGCAGTTAGAGGCAATTCTGGTAAGGAAAAATATGTATCTTGTCTTGAGATAACACAGAGGTAGGAAGAAGCTATTTAAAATGCCTGTTCCTTGATATCTTTCCAAGGATTCAAGCATATCTGTGCATTTTTCTTATTACCGACCTAGATACTGTGTAGTCGTGTAAAAGACCCTGGGAAACCTGTGCTGCCATGTTTTCCTGTAGAGATGGGGCTTCCCTGTCAGGAGTGAGCAGTACTGCAGAGGGCAACTGGAGTATGGAGATGAGCCGTGTGGAGCAGAGGAATCCCTCGTATTGGGGATTGGAGGTGGGCAGCAGCAGCGGCAACACAGTAAAAGCAACAATTCAAAATATTGCTGTAGATGGCAACTCCCTGATTCATTTTTCTGCAATCTATTGTTTAATATACCCCTTAAAATAAATGTTTCTAAAATCTAAACCTAATTTGTGGGTGGGCAGCAAGCTAACAGGAGTGGAAGACTTGCTGAGCTGGAAACTCTGGAGAAAAACTAAAACAGACCAGAGAATTCACTTGGAAATGACATGTGGTTGTTTTAAATACTCATACAGAGAAACCTGTTCGGCAAAAACGTATCAGAAGGAAAAAACTCCCATTTATTCTTCAAATGCAGACTTTGGAGAATAGTGTCGAAAGGCGAGAGCTGGCAGCAGGGGCAGCTTTGGCTCCAGGCACTGTCGTTCTGTTAGGGCCGGGCTGCAGCTTCCCGCGCTCCTCTGATTGGGGCAGAACTTCCATTTGTGAGGAGGGAGAGAGGAAATCTGCTATTTAAATATTAATGCTAAAGAGACCTCTAATGACTAGTAAAGACAGAGTGCTTTTCCCATTTTTCTCTATTGATTTATGTAATCTGACTGCACCTTCCTAAGTGAAACAAATGATTTCCAGGCAGGAGCATAACAACTGGACAAATAGCAGCCCTTTCTGCATGCTGCATCCATCCTCCCCGCTTCTCTTGATTAAATGACAAGTCTCATCGCATTGTCTAATATGACATATAGCTTGTTTAGCTTGTCTACCAAGAGGGTGATTGACAATTTCTTTTAAGTGCTTGGTTATTTGGAATTAAATGTAATTAGACTATGAATATCTGTTTTAAACTGAGGAGCAGCTTTGGGGAAGTTCCCCCAGAAGTGCCAGTAACAGGAGGAAGAGCAGGGCACACAAAGCAGTGGTGAGCGTGCGGGGCCCCGGCACCGCCAACATTGCTTACCTAGGGAAAACAGGGAGCAGAGCAGGCCAGGACAGCGGCTTTTGAGCATGAGCCCGTCTGTGAGCAAAGAGCACCAGGCATGGAAGGAGCACCTGGGAGATACCCTGGGGTAGAGGGAAGGCTTCCCCACGGACAGGGAGTGGGTTACTTGCTGCCAGGCTTCTTTATGTCAGAGTTTTGGCCAGGTTTTGTTAATGGCAAAGCCAAACTGGGCCCTGGAGAGCTTTGGCTCTGCTGGGCAGGAGGAGGCGGCAGTAATGGAGCGAGTTCTGTGAGGAAGGGTGGAGCGAAGAGGCGAGAGTGGCTCTCCAGGAACAGCCTGACAACGAATCATTCACAGAGCATCCCCTTGTCTTACAGAACACCACAGCTTCTTTTTGCAAGACCCACAAATATTTGGTTTCATTCTATCCTTTTTAAATAAAGGAGTGGGTTAAATGCATTATAAAATGTCCTCCATGAAAAGACTGTAGTTGCTCTGTGGTTGAATAAAATTTCCTGAAAAGTTGTATTTTACTAAGAATTATGAGACCTCTCAGAACAATAACTTAAAAAAAAAAAGTTTATGAAAGACAACTGTTCACATTTTCCAATAGTAAACAAATGGAAAAGAGTAAAATACATTGCAGGTCTCAAGCACTAAAGGTGAATTCAAAGCTGAGCTAAAGCATGGGCGTCTTGGGCAGCGTGTGGAGCGGCTGCGCTCCCCGGCCGCAGGGCCTCCGCTGGGAGGAGGGTGGCGCAGGTGTCGGCTGGGCGTGTGCTGGTCCCGTCTGCAGCCCTGACAGGCCTGGCCTGCGGCTCTGCGCGTGGCCTTCAGCAGGGGAGCTGCAGCCACCGCCCGTCACGTACCCTGTGCGCAGCCGCCAGCGGCATGTGGGATGCAGTGAATACTGCAATGACACCTTTCTTCATTGTGTTTGAAAACCTGTGACATACCAAGCAGATGTTACCACCCAAATCCACACGTTGCATCATCTCTGTCACCAGAAAGCAGCACTGGTTCACAAAGGAAGCTTGGGAGTGCTATGGAAGCACAACTGCCTCTGCGCACTGCAGTCCCAAAGAGCAAATCAAGGTGTCGTCTAAGCGGTGATGGAGCAAGAGGTGCCTTAGGAAATGTGTCAAGCCAGGCCTGTTTGCATAACCCAGGCCTTGGCTGTTGTCCAGCCAGCCCCGTTCTTGGCTCACCAAAGACTCTGAAATCTGTGCTCTTCCTAAAAGAGAAACCCAAAACTTTTAACAGTTGTTTGCCTTATCTCACCAAAGATTCGAACTGTTATTTTCCTAATGATCTTTGAGCCTTCGGTCTTTGAGGTCCTTGGGCCTGCATTCCGAGGAATGTGTTCCTCTAGTTAAACATATGGTTGCTATAACTACCAGCCTGCTGCGCTTCTGCCATGCTATTCAGTACAGCATATATGCTTGATCTAGCAATGAGCTTTTCATGTAAATTCATACCCTTTCCATTATATTTTATCCTTTTACTTGCTGGTCAAAATTATAATACTTTATTTGTTACCTTCCTCAAAGGATTTTTTTTTTTCTATTTCCAAATTTACTGATGTAGGAAAAAACCATGGGATAAAG
Organism: Crypturellus tataupa; assembly: GCA_034781795.1. Lineage (NCBI taxonomy): Eukaryota > Metazoa > Chordata > Aves > Tinamiformes > Tinamidae > Crypturellus > Crypturellus tataupa. Next base: position 831,496 of record JAWLRI010000629.1, read on the forward strand.
GGAATAAATCAGACATTATGATAAGAAGTAAATGGCTAAATTAGAGAATAAATCAGGCATTAGGACATCAGTATTCCTCCATCATCTTTGTGTGAAAAACGCGGGATGAATATTGTTGGAGTCTTTTGCTGGGTAATAGTCCAAGGAGAAAAGCTGCATGTGCAAGTCTCAAACGCTGCTGGGCTTTGCACATAATTTAAAGATCTGAAAATGAAAGAGCTCTTTGATTTGAAGAAGAGAAGGAAATTTGCTCGCAGTCGTTGGCCTCGTTATGGTTATGGGGGGGCTCCTGAGCGGCTCCGCAGGCTGCTGCTTCGTCACGGTCTGTTCTTACCTGCCAGCAGCAACACTAGGAACAGCTTCAGAAAAACCAAATGGCAGTTATTCATCTAATTAGTCACCAAGGGTATCATGCTCTCCATATTTGTACAGATTCTCAACAAATGAATAATTTCAAGGTTCTTCCAAATTGTCATGAAGTCAATTCATCGTCCTCTGATTTGTTTGTTCCAGGACTTTGTTTCTAAGTGGCACAGGTCCCCTTCCCGCAGTTTCCCACAGCCATTCCTGTGCTCTCTTTGCCCTGGAAAAACAATTTTTGTGGCCAAAAGTCATACACCTGCGTGGGGCTGATGCTCCTCTTGGCCTCTACAACAGCAAAGCTTTGACCTTCTGCTAAAGCAACCAATATTTCCTAAGTTATTTGTACGTGTGTTATGGCTACATAATTTCCTACTCTTTTATTTAGTTACTAGAAATACATTGCTGCTAATCTTAAAATAGAAATGCATGATACAGTCTAACAATGTAACCTTAAAATCCTGGAGGAAAAAATAGACAGTTAAAAGCATTTTTTTCTTTCAGTTGTTTCTTTAGAAATACTGAATAAATAACATGACATTAACAATCTTAAGAGGAGTTTCGTTAGGCCAACTGTGTGGGTTGCATTCCTCCCCACAATTAAACATGATTAAATACCATGGTGTTTTTAATAGTTTCATTATCTTTTCAACATCACTTTGTGTTTCTGATGGTCTTATACACATTGTTTATTGGAAGGACATGGAAATGCAGACACTTTTCCACAAAAAAAGATGCAAGGATCACATTAAACTTGAAGTGAGTACAAATGTTACTCAGTGTGTGCCCTTCCCCGGGGCCGGGTGCTCCATTTGTACCTGCAGAGATGCCAACTCTCTCCAAAGTGACCTGTAAAACTGCTGTTGAAGTTCCTTAGTGACGGCCCTTATGATAGGCTTGCCCGTTTTGCTGCATGTTTGGTTCTGTGTTTTTAATGATGAGTTTTGAAACCTGCCTTCAAAGAGGCAACAGTTAGAGATGCTGATCCAGGAGGGACAGGGAGCCCCCTCCAACTCAGCCACCGCTTGGCATAAAAATTCCTGCCCTTATCCACTGTGTTGCCGTAGGGTGGAATTGTAAATTACTGTATAATATCAGGCAAGCTTAATGAAGATTCCTGGATGTTAAGTGAGAGAAATGCAACAATAAGCCACGTGAGGAAAGAAAACAATTGGGGAGCTGGTGGTGGCCCCTTCCCAGCAGGAACAAAGGGGTCAGAAGGCCCTGGTGTCCTGATCAGAACAAGGGACAACTTCAGCCATGCAACAAATAAGTAAATAAAAAGTCTTCTCTGTCAGTAGCAACCTTGCAGTTTTGCAGGCCATCTTGGGATGACACAAAGAGAAATGCGAGTTTGTACCTGCAAATAGATACAGTACAAGTAGCTTGTTAACATGTGAAATTCTCAGAAATAAAGATGTCCGTATGGAATAACACCTACCAGCAATGCTTATTGTGACAGGAGAGTCATTTAAAAGCCTTCCACACTGCTCGGCACACCTCGTCTTCCCAGATTTGCTTGTTTGTTCATGCACACGTTCAGAGCTAAGCTGTCAAAACTGTCAAACTGGGAGAGCCAGTCAGTGGTAAACCTTTTTAATGCTCGACGGAGCGTGCAATCGGAATTATACAACATAAAGACATCCTTTCTCCGGGTATGTAAATAAAAGCATAAAGAATGCCTTTATGCTTAATTCAGTTGTTCCTAATAATATTTGTTTGTATGGAGGATAATAAAGTGTAATCATTGTTAAATTCATAAATGAAGTTAATCCTTGGTAACTGTCATAACTATGGAAAGATTTTGAAAGCTTTTGAATCCAAGACTTGATTGTATGTGTGTCCTTGCTTGGACGTGGAAGGAAAACTGTTGGGGCTGATGTGGGGCGTGAGGCCCGAGCAGTGGGGACTTGCTGCCCACTGTGCCAAACAGAGATTCTGAGAGGACACTATGAAACATTTTCCTGTCTAAAGGTTCTTCTTAGGACAAGTATTTTGAAAGCCGTAAATTTATTCATACTTTATGAAGCCAGAAGAGATCCATGAATCATCTCTTACAATCTTCCGTATATCACAGAAAAGGAAATCTTATCAGTTGTCCAGTACCAAACCGACTCCTTTTCATTTGATGACACTCATCAGAAGGCGTCCAGCTTGATGGCTGCAGACACCAAGCCATTGGGAAGCTGCCTTTCCTGAGTGGTTCTTCCAGTGGTTAGTTACCCTAGCCGTGGGAAGTTGCAGCTTTATGTCTAATCTGCATTTTTCTAACTTCAGCTTCCAACCATTATTCTACTTAAACCTTTCTCCAGGAGCCTGACAAGCCCTTTGGTGCACAGTGAGGGTGTCAAGGGATCCTAGCCAGTGCAAGCTCAAGGTCCTCGATCGTGTTCTCCAAGCCAGAGAGGCAGCAGCTGGTATTCCTGAATACCAGTTATTCCTGAGGTATTCCTGAAATGTGAAGGTATTCCTGAAATGTGAAACACAGTTTATTAAATACAACATTCTCTTCCCCAGGTCGGTTATGGAACCTGGTTGCAGTCCCCTGGTTGCAGGAGCTGGGACATGTGGAGGGGAAGGAAGGAAGTGATCAATGAAAGTGTGTCAGGCTACTTGAAGAAGGCTGTCCAAGGTGTTTAATCTTTGCATGTTGCATGCATTGCAATGACATGACTAGGGTCAGGACGGCTTCTTCCAACAGCCTGTGTGAGCTGAGAGCTGCCTGCAGAGGCTGGAGCATCTTGATTCCTGCAGCCAGGACTGCTGCATCCTGGCTTCTACTGAAATGTCCTCTGTTTCCCAGAGCTGCAACATCCTGGTTCCCAGGGCTGGAATACCCTGCTTCCCAGGGCTGGAGTGTCCTGGTTCCCGGGGCTGGAGTGTCCTGGTTCCCGGGCCTGCGGCAGGCTTTCTGAACGCTCTTGTGCTCCCAGGGCAATGGGCAGTGGACAGAGACTCTTGGGCACAGCTTATACTGGGAGAAACCACTGGAATTCCTAATGGGTTCTCCTATCTGTCAAAAAGTAGAATTTGTCTGTAATAGGATATCTCATGGAAAAGAACCTGGAAGGAGGCTATATGTGGGGATAGAAATGAATCTATCCAGTTAGTGAATGAGCAGCGCACAGGCTGGAGGTAGGTTGGGAGCCCGGAGCTGCAGCGCTGCAGTGTGGCCTTGGGTGGCATAGGCCCCTGATGGTAGCTTTGTGCTAAGCCTCTAGGAATATCTGAATGACTCTGAATTTAGTGAAAGGGTAAGTCCAGCCTCAAAAACAGCTGGTGAAGTTGAGTGGTGTATTTGGAGAGGCTGGTAACAGAAAGATGCAGGAGCAGGTTTCTCATTCCTTTGGTGCTTTCTACCTGGCTTCTGCAATGCTCAGTACAAGATAAAGGAGAATATATATTGTTTTCCTCTTGAAATGTAACCCTTCATGCTCATCTTCATACTGCTTGTTCATCCGTTAGGTTCTTACTTCCTGGTACCTCCTAGTACCAAACTATAGAAATTTCTCTGGAAAAAGCCTACCTGTGGATTTACATGTTTAGCCCTTGTGGAGATACATGTTTACAGCGTTGTTTGATTTGCAATAATGATTTATATACCTATTATTAACCTTCAGTATAAATTAGTAAGCAAAACAATAACATTTTCAACTGTTTCACTTAGCCTTTTTAATTACTAAGCAACAAATATCCAGATGGCCATGGATGTGAAGTGAACCAACTGGAGCAATCAGAAACCCCAAATGTCCTGCGAGCTCCTGTTCAAATAAATACTAACCCTCCGAGGTTCAAAGCAGGTGGCTCATTTCCTTTGCATCATTTTTCATTTTTGTTTACCTCGGTATTCTCAGATACTGGCCAGGAGTGAAATTGGAAGAGCTAGAAATGTCATCAGGAAATACAGTGTAGAAAATAATGGATAGTTAACATTTGTCTTCTACTTGCATAAATCTCACCAGTAATTTGCATGTATAAATGGTTATGAACAAAGCAGCATCTAAAAGCTTAATCTAATGAATAAGTTTTGTAATCAAATATGTGTATAAAAGCTACCTTGTGCTTGTTCAGAGGCTATTAATGGTTTAGAGTGTAGATGATGCAACTCCAAAGTTGTTCCACAGCTTTCAGGGAAGCGCTTGCCGGCTGTGTCCTGAGCAGGCCTTCACCCGCTTTCGGGATGCGCCAAGGGCTTTGAACCCTTTGGGTGGGTTCAGACGTTGGATAGAGATGTACATCTCCCACTTCTGTTCTTGTAGTAAAACTTTGAGAATATTAACGTAACTTCTTGCAGTTGTTAGATTTGAATAAACAGTATTTTGAGCAAATGAGTAATGGTTCAGTATAGTCCATGAAGGAAAAAAATTGCTGGCAGGTTACATGTTTGTTGCAGTCAGTTACCTGTCAGTTGTTTTCCCTAGATTTAACAAAATCTGTCTTGTAAAACTGATGCAGACGTGGAAGGAATTAAGTGAGATGGAATTTCATATACTAACCAGAGAAGAAATTATATAGCACAAAATTAGTCTTTTGATCTTTTATTTGAGTTGTCATTAGTTACATTTAGATGATTGAACACATATCTGCTGAATCAGGTTCTGCAAAAAATGCTGTTTAGTTTTGATCAGTACTTGGTCATATTTATGTAGCTGGGTGGCTAGCATGGACCTAACTCTGCCCCTTTACGTGTATGCAAGCACTCAGAGCCATGAAAATGCAACTGCTGCATGTTCATACAGCCCTGGGATCTTAAAACCCTCCAAGTGACCTTGCACCATGTGCGCAGTTAGGCCAGTTCTCAGTGAGGCAAAAACCCCTCTGGTCTTGGGCTTATCTGAGTAGGTAACAGACGTGGGGCCCACTCTTTTCTCCAAAGGTTGTTTATGGATTTTGGCTGTTTAATATAGAATGCTATAGAGTGGCCAGGAAATCATGTTAATTTTCCCTCCTTTTTCTGGCCCGGTGACTATCTAATTAATCATGTCAACGGTGTTCCCTGGCAACAATCAGGCTGTGGTGCGATCGGCTGGTTCGGGTTGGCTGTGTAGGCGTTGCACCAGTCTTAGGACGGATTGAAAAAAAATGTGATTTTGTATTGTTCTGATGGAAGAGAGGCATATTTTTCACCCCTTTACTGGATACATGAAAAATATCTTTTTTTGTCACTATACATCAAGTTCATAATAGCCTGTTGGCTGATTTCATGGTTACAGTAATGAAAACTGAAAATTACACCGTCAGAGGAGCTTGGATGTGCTCCACTAGAAAGCCCAGGCTGTCTGGGCAAATCCATAAGAAAGAGCTATTAAATCCTCCTCATTTTTGTTAGTCTTTAAAGATATGCTAAACAGGCAAATGAAGGATCTCTTTTTGTAGGAATGAAATTTTAAAGGCTGAAGCTTTGTGTTCCTTTGGGATGGAATTGCCTCAATTCCATCATTTTGTATTAGCTTCAAACTTTGCTGTTCACAGGTCCAAGGAAGCAAGTAGTCAGGAAGATGTAAGCAGAGGAAAGCTGTCATCAATGGGGAGAGGGGCTGTGAGCTCTGGTGTTGGGCTAACACATTAACTAGCATCTCACTATGGCCTTGACAGATTTTTCTTTCCTTTCTTGATATTAACCTGTATTTCTTTTCTTTAGAAGCTGCTATTTCACATTTAACACTGCTAAGCTAATTTGTACATGTGTACATACAATATATCAAATGAAAAGACAGGTTTACATTATAAAATAAATAGTAATCTTTACAGTTCAGAATATGTAAGAATTTGCAATTCCATAATATATTAAGGAAGTTGTAAAAAGCAGTATTCAGGCTATTTTTGCGAAAGCCATAAACAATTTTTACTGTGCTTTTTTTTCTATGACCATAAAAGACTTAAAAAATAAAAAAGTCAAGTCTACATGGAAACCTTTAGAATAGGCTCAAAATACATAGGGAAATATGTAGGGAAAAGTTTGAGCTTTAACCCAGTTCAGGATCTACAGCCTCTAAAACATAGTACCAACAAGAACTGTAATAAAGCTGTGTACCTTTCTACCAGAGTTCATCCTAGGCTCCCCATGAATTGAAGAAGACATTTGCTACTGTGACCCCATTAGTGGTGGATAACGTTACCGTTACCATTCTTCACTTCAGAAGTACACGCCATTGCACTGACTTCCATGGCTGGCCATCTATTTTCTTCATGCAACTTTATGTCTGAGAATAGATGAGGACTTACGTGATAGCAGATGGACATCTCATTTTTCCAGCATGGCCCTAAAAGCTAACAGAGCACTTCAGATACATACTTCTCACTGAAATTATAGGTATTATATGTGATCCATTGAGGATTAAGTTAGATGCCTAAACACTATTATCGTGCTCTAGATATTACTGTTCTTGCAAAACTCCGCTGCATAAACCCAGATTGTAAGACAAAATTATGCTTTTGGAAGGAAGAAAATGAAAAATAATGGATTCAATAGAAGCAGACAAGCTGTTAATGTCCATGTTATTATTTTTATTCCCACTTAGGAAGTTAATTAAATAAGTAATCTTATTTGCTTGGTGATATTTCTCAATGAGTATCTCAATACATAGGGTAAAAAAGGCACAAAACTTCACCCTTAAGTAGATATTGACTGCCCAGGTTTAGTGAAATGATACAGGAAGTGAAGAGCTTACCCAATACTTTTTCTTAACACAAACAGATAACATTTTTTACTATTATTTTATGTAGGAATGTTATCTTGTGACTGCACCTACTGTGGATCTTCAGTGGAGAGATGGGATACAGTCAGGAAAACTGAGAATAATCTGCTTTGTGTCACGTGCCTGTGCCTTAATGTAATGCCAGTTTCTGAAAGCATTCCCCTTCAAAATGCAAAATGCAAAAAAAAAATAAAAATAAATAAAAAAAGGCAGAGGAGCAGGGTGAGACACAAACACTGTGTTTCTAGCAGATGTCTTGTACCCTTGCTCCTGCCCTGTGGTCTCTGCACATCCCAGTTTCAGGGGTCTGACAGTAAAAAGCCTGGCCACGCGCTGCACCTTCACAAGAGGCTTCCTCGCTCTTCTTACCTAAACGAAGCCATTAGAGCCTGTCAGGCTGCTGGGCAGGGAGGAAATGGGGAGGGCTTGCATGGTGCCTCTGCAGAAAACCCTTGTGAGGTTTGTCTGGGAATATTTTTACCTGCAAAATCTTTTGGATCATGGCAGATTCTAGCTTGTTCTGTGTACCTTTGCATCGTGCTGTGCAAAGTCACAGCCTAATGGGAGATGTAACACAATGTGATGCTTCTAAATGATGTAATACGATGCAAAGTCTTAAATTCAAAGTGACACTTCAAAATTACAGTGCCTTGTATTCTTTTAAACCACAGATCTGATCATGAGCATTTCCTGATCCACTGTGCTTGCTATTACCTGTGTGTTCCCAGGGCTCTGCTTATTCCTGACATTTTTTTTAATGCTCGTCCATTTGGCAGGCTAAAACCTGCAATTAAAGGAGCCTAATACAGAGACACAATGATACTTTGAATACTTGGATACTTCATATGGCTGAAAGGATGTAGCCATTAGCACTACTTTTGAGCAGAGCAGTTCTCACCTTTTGCAAATAGGTATTGCCATCTGGATTTGACTTGTTTGACACAAGTCATTAGTATAATATGACATTAAACTGAAGTGATTTCTTGTTTGAGTTGCATTTCTAAAGGAAAGATGAGAGGCTAGTAATGGTCTTGCTTGAAGCTAAGTTTCTTACCTTCTATTTGAGTAACACTGGGTGCCTCCTCTCGTGAGGGAGATGTGCGTTTTCCCTATGGCTTTTGCCCCTGCTGGAGGGCCAGGCCTCCTGCTCTGCCTGTATCAGCAGGATTCCCTTGTCTTGAATGGGGCTGCATTGCCTTAGACGGGGTGCACTGTGTTTCTCTAGGTTCTCGGCTCTCAGAGCCTGGTGACTGATGCCCCAGGTTCCTGCATCTCCCCGGGATGAATAGTTTGGAAGTGCAGGAACCAAACTGCTGGTGAGAGGCCCTTCTGGCACGGGGGCTGTGGAGCAGCAGCAGAGAACCTGAGATCTGCCCAGAGTTTGCAGTGTAGGGCATTTTCCCATCCCAGGCAGTGCACATCATCATGAAACACTGCAAATGTGTAGTGTGCTATCGCCATGCTTGTTTTGCTGTGGTTGGTGTACAGGCGTCCTGCAGCTATAACTGTGTATGGTTAAATCCCACCATGTGCTGCCCTGGAATTGTGCGCTATGGCATGGCTCTGCCAGCGGGAGAGCTGTGGAGCCCAGGCGGCCTTTGCCTGGGGGGAAAACAGGACCTGCACTGTGGCAGCAAGTGCCCCTCTGCTGTGCCATGAGGCTCTGAGTGCTGCAGAGCTTGGCGGAGGAGGCTTCTGCTGCGCCGCAGCACGGCCGGGGCTGGCTCTGCTCCCTGGAGGCAGCCACCCTCCTACATCAGCACTGAGTGTGGCAGGAGGAAATGCAAATACTCCCTGGTTTGTGGTTAAAAATAGAAATGGGAAGGAGTTGTGCATCTGATTTTCTATGTATTTCACTGAACAGTTAGGAGCTGCAGATGGGCCAGGGGTGAAGGAAGCAGAAAACACTCCCTGCCTGCAGGCACCGGCACCCGCGGTGTGTCAGGAGCCCTTGCCATCATTTGGGCCCTACAACAGTGCCTCACATCCTGCCAGCAATCCTCATTGCTCCCCCAGGAAAGCGGTGCTGGCTGATGCTCCCAGAAGCAGAAGCAGAGGCATCAAGGCACAGCCTGGAAAGTGGGGGTGGACTGGGGAACAGAGCTGCTCTGTGGAGGGGTTTGGGGACAGAGCTGCTGTGCAGAGTGGATTGGGGGACAAGAGCTGCCCTTCCGCAGTCTGCCCAGCAGAGAGGGTGGGGTGAGGGCAGTCTGTTACCCTGTGCAGACGTGGGAGGGAGGAGTGGCGCTCGGCCGGTCGCCGTGTTGCCTCGAGTCCGCACTGCCTGTCGCGTGTGGTGCTGGCATGGCCATCCGTTGAGGCCTCCAGCTGCTCTGAGCGCGCATGGTCTGAGGAGGGAAATTTACTAACAAGAACCCATCGATCCATTGAGTTATTCTTAGCTAAGGCCACAGACTAACCCCCTGTTTTCAGGCAAGAAGTAATCGCAGAATGTTCTAACTTTTCTAAAGATACAGAAAAAATATATTCTGTCGGATTTGTTTTATCAAATTGCAGCCTGAGTTATGAACCTCAGCACACAAGTAGCCTCGAGTAAGGGCTTTGCGAGTCAGTCGGCTCCGCTTCCCAAGCTGTTCCTACCTCCCTGCTAGCAAAGCTGTGCAGGAGAGTGCAGAGGTGCCCAGCCTTGCTTGAGCATTGCCCCCACATGATCCTTTCATTCTTCGCCCATCAAATGCATGTGAGAATGTGTGAAAATGCCCATAAAGGTGATGCAATGGGAATATCTCTAATTTCCCATTTTCTTTTATGTCTCCTTGATCAGTCAAGAGCAGGTAGATTTATTTCTTTAACAAGTGTCAGGTTGGAAGCACCTTTCCTTGCACCTCTGCTGCAACTGCTTGTGTTCTCCCTGTGCACTTTGGGTTCTGCTCAAGTTGCAGCTCCAGCCGCTTCATGCTCCATTTCAGGCATTTGCTTTGTAAAGCTGGGGACTTCTCTGACTGGGTATATAGATCTGTCATGCCAGGGTTCACAGAATTGTTAGTCTACATCAGAGGTCTGATTTTTTATCTCTGTAGCTCAAGGAAGGCTCCTTTAATAGGGATAATATTTTCTGTGTGGGATTGAGTCAGTCAGTTGCTTTTCTAATTTCTCTGGTCCTGTTGGTAACGTGGGGTATTTGCCATCTGCTGCGGTTGTGTGTTGGTCTCTTCGCCCATGCTGTACTGGCTGCACTGGCTCTTGTTGATGCCTTGCTAGCACTCCCAGAAGAAAGGGACTTTGCTATAATGTAAGGAAAAGCACCTGATTATTTAAGTACAGGATGACAAGTTTATCTCCTATTTAAAGATTGTTAACAAAGGAGGTGATTAATCCCTGGGATGGCTGGCAGGAGGTGGGAAGAGGCTCTGCCTCACCTGTGTGCAAGGGGAGCGGAGCGGAGCAGGAGGTGAGCAGTGCCTCGCGCATAGGGGTGCCAGCACGGCAACAGGGACGACAGGGTACTACTTGCTCTCTTGCCCCAGAGCCTTTCAGTAATAATCAGCCTAGGGGGGGATATATTTGTTTAGGCTCAAACCTATATTGCAAAGGACATATAGGACAATGCTGAGTAGGTCTTCAACTGGTGCAATATTCTCATTAACCTTAATCACAGCCATAGTTACTGGAGAAACTGCAGCAAAAACCCTGTCCATACTGATAGTTTTCATCATGGTGAACTGAAACAGCCTGTTTCTCATTAAAAGAATAACTAAATCAAATTATCATTCTCATTTAAGATTAGTTTAAATGTGGGGCATGGAACTGGCTGGATCTTTTATCTCAGATAGCCTGTCTCCCAAGGAAAGCTGCTTGAAGTGTGTGCTCTGTGCATGTTTAGATTTAAAATGCGCCTTCTCTTTGGATGTATACTGTGGGATCACGGCTTTGCTATTTTCTTTGGAAGAAAATTTTCTTCTGTAGTTCTTACTTTGCTGATCCACCCCCAGTAGGATAGATGTCAGCCTTTATTCACTAGTAACTATTCTGTACTTCTCACTTGGCTGAACCTACGGCAGAGGTGTTACCCTTGGGACAGCCCCATCCCACGAGCTCACCGAAAGGGTCTATTTGCAAACAGAGTCGTGGAGAAAGCTGAGGCAAGCTGGGGAAGCGCAAAATTAAGCCTGTTATTGTGCTGTTTGTCTCACCTCCTGTATGTGAGTACAGTGGAGAATCTTAGATCTGTAGTGGATCTCTTAAGTGATCTGATACTCTCAGTGTGATGTGAAATACTGAGCCAGAAGGAAATGCCTCGCGTGGATTCCCAGTTTATTAAAGATTAAACTTCTCTGTTTTTTAAAGTTGCTTAATGAGAACAATCGTTTACATTCAAATGGCGTTGGCTGCATTAGATCTGAACGGGATATGGGTAGAGCTATCAGGCCTTTCAGACACTACTGTAAACCTCTCAGGCTTTAACTGATATGATTTTGCACTGTGTTCTTTTGGCTGCAACTCCCAAAGGTGCAGGGGTGGGCAGATCTCAGCCCAGTTTGTGGTGGATCTGTTGTCAGTGTGATCTGATAATCCTAATTCACACATCTCTTTCCAGATGGGGAGCTACATGGACAGCGCTTATTCTGTCCTAGGTGATCTTCACTCTGGAAGTATAGTTTTAATGCTCTTGATGTGCCCAGGTTTGTCAAACTAATAATTTTCTGAAGGCTAATTAATATGTAAGCATGCAGATACCTCACAGGTTGGGGCTTGGGATGGTACAAAAGAGGAGAAAGAGAAAGGGTTTAAAGGAGGAAACTTGCAGTGCAACCCCAAGAGCTTTCTATATGGTGGACAGTGCCTTTGTGCTTTCTTGCTTTGCATTGTGCCCAATTTCACATTGCCCTCCTGGAAGCGCAGGCCGGCTTCACTGCACATTGTGGCCATTTAGCGCTCTGTGAGCAGAGCGTGGCTGCGGCTGCGTGCGGCTGCTGCTGCCTCGCTCCCGGCAGGAGGTGAGCGGGCCTGGGGCTCACGGCCGTGCCCGGGCCAGCCCCTGCAGCCTGGGCTGTGTATCTGTCCGCAGACTGCTGAGGAGGAGAGAAGGAAGGCGATCCCGTCTCCTTCCCCTCTGTGATCCCAGGAGTTTCCACTACCCAGACCTGTTAGGAGGAGGGATGATGCCTTGACATCAGGCAGCTGGAAGGAAATAATGCTAATTGCCAGAAATGACCCCTCCTGCAAAAGTACAGTTGAAGTACTGCAAAGAAGTTAAATACTTGGAGTTCACTGCAGCCTCAAAAGGACAGGTTTCTAAGCATGTTTTTGCAATGACAGGATCTAATTAGCCCACTTCATGGTGAAATAAATTGGAAGAGATGTGTTATGTAAGTGTTATATAAGTGGTCCAAAACGTGCGAGGTGCTGAGTGACCTCAGTTCCTGGGCTCTGCAGAGGCAGACGCAGGGACACTTTTTGCAACTTTGAAGTGCAAAGTGCTGGGATCTGAAATACGATGTGAAGCAGCAGGGAATGTCTGTGAGCCTGGGGTGCTCTTCACAGGAAGAAATAGGGAAAGAGTGGAAAAGGAAGAAGAATAAATATTCTGTGAGCTGTCTCTTATGCCATGATTGCATCCCCATCAATCCTGCAGGGATCAGCTGTCCTCGCCACTCTGCCATGCGCAACCAGCAGAGCTTTCTGGGATAAAAGTGGTGACGAGAAGATGCTCCTTCCTTAGGATCTGCTACATAAATACTGCAAAGCAGAGCCTGGGGGCAGGACCCGCTTGAAGAACATGTAATATATCCCTTGCTAGGAATAGCATTTTAAAGAAAGGGAATGCCTATAGGCTCCGGCCTGGCTTTCTTAACTGGAAAAAAAAATGAAAGGGTGTTTTTACAGAATCCAAAATGGAGAACTTGCCTGCAAAGGCCACGAGGGAAGGAGAGGGAAGGGCCCCAAGGGTTTATGCCTCTAAGGCTGGTTTCCGAGGACGCAGGAGGGAAGGGGACTGAGGCCTTGCGGATGCCTGCTGCCCTTCCTGACCCTGGGGGGCACTTGAGCTGTGCCCTTCCATCACCAGCCCGCCCGCCCCCTGTTCCGGTACCGCTGGGGTCCTGCTGGGGTGCTGCTTTCACCGCTGTCTGTGCCTGCCTGCCACATCTCTCTCCGAGCTGCCATGGCCTTTGAGCGACGCTGAAGATTTCTCGCCTGCCCAGGGAGCTCTGACAGGCCGTTAATACTGGGTTGTGCTCCGAATAAAGCTGAATGTGATGGGAGGCCCCAGGCTGCTTTTCACTGGGCTCCAAACATCTTCAAGGTCACTCTGAAGCTTTTTCACATATAAATCTTAAATGGTTTCTATATCCACACCTCACAGTTTTTTTCTGTACAGTCAAATAACCGTCATTAATGCATCCAGGTTGTCAGCCAGGACGGGTGGGGAGCAGATGTTGGCAGAAGGGACCTGCTCATGCTTGTGCTATCTGCGTCACCCGTGGTGCTCAGCAAGGTGTCTGCACAGCACCACGGTGCCTGGCAGCGGCTCCTCTGGCTTTCAGGAGGCTTGGGCCCATCTGCCGCTTCTCCCTGGCAGCAGAGAACGGCTGTGCTGCTGCAGGGCCTGTCCCCAACGCTCACCTTGCCCTCTCACAGTGGCTCCTTCTTTACAAGGGCGCAGATGAGGTACAGCAGCTCCCAGCACGCCAGGCTGATGGGAAGCAAATCACCAAGGAGGTCACAGTGAAGTCTGCCCAGAGGAGACCTGGCTGTGGTCCCAAAGAAACCTTCTTTGCTGAATTATGACAATCTCCAAGGGTGGATGAAGACTCCACAGTCTCTCCGGGTCTCTATCCCAGCATTCAACCACTCTCTTTGTTGAATACTTTATTCCTATCCATGGAAATCTCTCTTGCTAGAGCTTGTGTCACTTCCCTGCTGCCTCAACAAGGAACCATCTCCATCTTCTCTGCTGCATCTGTCAGGAGTTGTCAGGACCAGGCAGGTTCCCTGACAGCTTCCCTGCTCTGGACCTCTGCTCCTTGGGCTGCTGCCGTTCCTCCTGGTGCACAACAGAGAATCCAAGGAGCACACAGGCATGCTCAGAGATGCTGGACTTCACTTTATGCATCCATCTGTAACCCGATACAGATGTCTCCTGTTCAGAAAAGAAATGACCGCTCTGCAATATCGAGGACAAGAGTTGCAGTCTGACTGATAAATCTACTTGCTTTGGCTTTCAGGAGGCAATACCTGCACAAATGCTTCGATTAGAGCACTCTCTCTCAAGCTATGGAAGCTATAGAGCTCTCTCAAGCTCTGCGCAGCTCGGCCCGCAGGGTAGTCGGTCTCTCAGTTGTCCTGGGAGCAGCAGGAGGCAGCCGGGTGAGCGCGTCGCCAGCGGAGGGCGGTGCGAGCCCAGGAACCGCGCGCCGCCGCCGCCCGCGAATTAGCAGGATTGATAGCGGCCTTTAATCTTATATAGGATGTAAATTACTCCACTTCATTTTAAGTAAGGGGAGGGATGGAGTAATTTACATGTGTTTGTATATTTAGCATGAATTATGCAAAAATAAGAACATCTCTGGGAGCACTTTGAGTGCTCCATCAAGAATTTATTGCCACATGAGTGGCTGCGTTGGGACAGGGAGGCTCAGCGGAGGTCCCTGTAAAATGCAAGGTCAGTTGCATTGAAGTAGGTTGTCTCTCTTCATGCAAATAGCGCAGGTCTCCTTTTCAGGAGTTTAGCTAGCAATGGGAGCAGGGCATCCCCTTGGTTGTCTTAAGGCTTCTGCTGGGCTTTTCCTAACTCAGGGCAGCGCTCTGCTTAGATGCGGGAGCAGGTTGGGGCATCAGCCAGGCCGAGGTTTTCACATCAAGTCTTGACAGGATGTCTTTGCTTAAAAATATTTCTATGTGTTTGTACTTACTTAAACGAACAGGTACTCTGGAATCCCTTTTTAGCTGGGTTAGGAGTTCTTTTCCTATTTCGTTCCATATTTATGTAGCTCCAGTACTACATTTTACTAGTTGCCGCTCAGATCAGCTTGTGTCATTAAAATAATGAACAGTGGTGAATTTATTTAGGTGAGTTAATATTGTTTCTCTCATGATCTAGCACAGTTCTTCCCCAGAAGCTGCAGGGAGGATCTGCTGTTGAGTGTTCTAGTTCCAGCCGAGAGACCGAGCCTCAAGGCTGCTCGGCGAGCAGCACGAATGCTGCAAGGTGCCGGCCCCGGTGGCCATCCGTGAGCGTGGCGCTTGTCACGGGGCCGAGCAGCGCACCACATACCCGCGCTGACAGGTGCCAGGGAGCTGCTCCTACCACAGCACAGGAAACGTAGGTAAATATCACCCCGGTGTGCATTTACATAATGATTTCTCTGAGCAGGTTGCTGACACAGTATAATAAATAGACCGTGGTGGTAAGACAAATCACAGAGAAATAGGATTTCTAATCCAGTCTTGTTTATATATTAGAGCTACCTTTAGTGCATCAGGTGTTTTTCATTTGTGAGAGCTGTAAGGCTTGTAAATAATTCCTTGGATTTAGGCAAGCAAACCTTCATCCGGAGCGTTCCCCAGAAAGGGGCAGATGGGAAATCCAGCCTTCGCCTGTCGCTTTTGCTTAGCTGGGTCATCAACTCGCTGCCTCGGGACTGAGCTGTCTCTCACAGAGTCTGTTAATGACATATACCAGACTGGTGGTCAAATTGGACTAATAAGTAGATGCTAAAGCCTAGAAGCAAAGATTTTTCTGGCTTTAAAAGAGGCTGTGTCGGTGCCTGCCTTGGCTCCTGGGTCTGCATTGGGCAGGGACCTGCTATGTGGCTCTGCAGCTTCACCAGCGCCTGAGGGATACCCAGGAAGATGAGAAAAACCTAAATTTTGTGTTAACTTCCTTGTTGTTTACTTGTTTTTAGATTTATTTTTATTTACTTTACCTTGAGATCAGAAAGAGAATTACAGACTTCAAATCATAGAAGCGTTTTTAAAATGTTTGACATTGCAAGGTGCAGTTACATCTCCTTCAGCATTGCAGCTTGCAGAATTAGTCACTTTCTTAGCAAGGTTCTTTTTTTTAGCTAATAAACTTCATTACTTTCTAAGTCATCTTGGTGGGCTAGCTTCAATAAATGTCCACAGAGCAGACCTCTTAATCAAAAACTACCCAACAGAGGTTTTAATCTTGGTCGTTCTGCTTTTGGCCTAGCTGCCTGTGAAAATACAGCTATGCTCCCTGTGTATTCCTAACCCACTGACATTAGAAACAGTTTGCCAAATTCAATCAAATATTACCAAGGCATAAAAATTACAGAGATCAGTGAATTCCAAAATGTTTTGTGGAAACAATATTCCACTTGGGGAGGTATTTGGCCCTCGATCTCTCCCTGATTAGGTTGACATTTGCTTCATTGCTTTGTGACAGTTCATATAACTTGGTAATATTTCTCCGCATCCTGTGTAGATCCTGATGGAAGATTCCCTGTGCAGGGGAGAAGCCTTCCCTTGCAGCCACTGGCTCGTCAGGATGCTGGGATTGTCAGGTTGGGAAGCAAATCCTCTGGAGCATAAGCATCTCTCCCTGCTGCTCCTCTCTGTGCTCCCACCAACTTGCAAGAGGTGCTTAGCAGTTGACATGATTTGGGCAGGGTAGGTGAAGTTCTGCTCGCTGTTAATGATCCTCTAATGGAATATTATGTGATTGGGTATGAACAAACATTGGGAGTATTAATGCTACAAAGAAGGGCATTGTACACTTGATAAACAGCCTGTGCAGCTGCGTACAGGAGAGCCTTCTGCTATCCAAAGTCAAATTCAGATTTGGGGACACCTGGACATCTCTCCAATTAATTATTTCTGTGATTGTCTCAGCTGAATGTGTCCTGTGGACATAATTATCTTTTTCAAAGTTGAGTTGAGTGGTTTAGGAGGCACAAAAGTAATCTGAAGTGAAGTTGAATCAAATTCAGAGGCAAAAAGAAAACAAAACCCAAAACCTTTAAAGACCTAAACTATTACCACAAAAGACCTCCTAGATTTACACCAGTATAACTAAGAGCATGTAATAAGACAGTGACAGTTTGAGTGGAATAATGCACGCTTAAAATAAAAGAGAGGAAAAAAAGATATGAAAAAAAAATATGAGATAAGAGATTTTACAGTCATTGCCTGTTGTTTTTGTTGCAGTGGTTGCTTTTCTCCCAATACCATTAAATTATGTTTATACTGGATTATTGTAAGGAAAAAGATATCATAAAGTTTTATGATGAAAGTCTTTGAGAGGATAAGTATTTGCACAAGGCTGCTGTTGCCTATCAGAGCAATTCGTTTTGTGGTGGTTGTCTAAGAGGGCCTGCTAGTAGAATTGCTCTTGTTTGTAAGGGAGCGTCAGAGAAGTCATTTCAGGGACAGCCGGCAGGGCGATAAAGTCCCCAGTTCCAATCTCTCATTCTGGATGAGAACATAACTCATGTGCGCCTTGCGACTTGACCTCATCAAAATGCACAGCTATATATTATTATGAAGGTTGATAGATCTGTGAGATTTACTGATCGCTTGCCCAGGAGATGTAGGCACTGTCACGGTGTGGCCCCAAAATGCTTCTGCGAGCTATTGTAAAAGCTGTTGTAAAAAATAACTGACAGTTCCCCATCAGTCTTCTATGGCCAGTAGTAAGTTTCTTATTCCAGGGCTTTATTTACTGGTCAGCCCAGGCTTCCTTGTGAATGATCAGAGATTTCTACAAGGACACAATGGGGTAATTGAGAATTACTGCTCATCAAAGACAAGCAGTCTACTGTGCCTCAGAGGTGGATATTGTTCTTTAAACCATACATGATCCTGATCAATCATATGATAAAATAAATGGTACTTGGCTCCCTAATACCCTTGAGATTATCAATAATTGAAGTTTGATTTTGCTGTCCTTATCCTATGACTTTTATCATGCCAGTCCTTCCACTGCAGGTAGAGATGTACCTTCAAACATACTTCAAGTGGGGCAGCCAAATGGAGGGGTGAAATGACAATTTTATGTGCTGGCTCTCTGCAGCATTTGGAAGAGCTGCAAGTCAAAAAGATTTTAAAAGCTGTGGAGATTTTTGTCTTGAACTCAAATACATATAGTTGCTTAGCCCCATGAACAAGTGGGAAGTTTAAGACAAATTGTTCTACTATCTCACTTGACCTCTTGACATAACTACAAGTAGAGGGAGGCCATCCTGGCCTTTATGTCTGATGGCAAATAGCCTGCAGTGCAGATGTTTTCATGTGTAGTGGAACCGCTTCCTATTGAAATCTGCCCTGTTCTAAGGCTGTTTTCTTCCCACACAGAACCCACACTATGACCTGGGTGGTTGGCATATGAAACTGAGAATGGCACGTGGATTAATCTCTTTCTGCTTTGAACAGAGAGAGCGTTGAGTGACAAATATATTAACAGTCTCAGGTTTTGCAGTCTATATTTATTCTTGGAGAATCAATAAGAACTAATCAGATTTTTGTCATTGTTAGATTCTCTGGGTAGGAACAGGTACTTTGAGGAGAGAGAGAGAAAAGATACAGTTCAAAGTCTGTAATAAGTACTGAAATGGTGAACAGTTTTGAGAGTGTTTTTATAGGTGGTATCTATCTTCCAGAGAAGCAACTGGGCTCACTTCGGGAAATTAACATACTTAATGTGGTATTTTTTGCCATGATTCAGAAAGTCCGTACTAAGTCAAGTGAACACTGAGCAGCACAACTGTCTGTTAGATATTGGGGTCCATGCTCACCGCCTAAGCACATATGCGTGAAGAAGCAGTGCTGATACAACCTCGTAATATCTTTGCATTTCAGAGATAAGATATGTTTTCTTCTCTTTAGCTGGAGATTTTCTGCATTGCAAAAAAAAATCTAATGTCTTTATTCTTCTTGCTCTCAGCATTCTCCAGTATACTGGGACGACCATGCAATGGATGTAGGTTTTCAAAAGTTATTTCCGTTAATAACATGGGCCTAGCAGCCAAAATCATGTGCCCAGCTCCCAGCACCGGGCACTGTGTGTGCACAGAACAAAACGGCAGTCCTTGAATCTATGGGCTTACAGCTAAGCTTTGACAAAAGACAATAGATAAAAAGAATTAAAGTTGGTTGTCACTGTCTGGCCTGGGTTTATCCCACCTGAACAGTGTTGAAATTTTGTAGCCTGCACAATCAGTGAGGATTTTGGGAGGGAATGGGGGAGATTACAAATGAAGCTTTCCAGATGTTGTGTGAAAGAAGCTCAGGGGCATGGACTTCGCACAGGGTCACTGCTGCAAGATGTTCTATAAAGGGATACGGTAGCTTTTTTTAATTCAGCATGACTGTTTTTTTCACACAATAGGCATCTTTAACAATCTTCAGACTAATCAAGTAAGTGGTTCCATTAAAACCTTCCATTAAAATAGTCTTTGGCTTGATTCTTGTCCCACAGGAGTCTCTACTGATCTAACTGGCGAAAGAACTGGGCCTCCATACTGAAAAGATGTGAAAATAAACTGACCCTTCTTAAATTTGCAGTAAATCACAGGACTTGAGAGATGAAAAGTGAAAGAGAATTTTCTAATTATCTTGTTAATTTTCACTTTCTGCATTTAAGAAAATCCTTGTGTGTTCCACAGGAAAAAAAATCCTGTTATTTCCAATTTTTCCCTGTAAGAACCATTTCCACAGACACAAGACTTTTTTGTCTGACTCCTTTACATGATGCCCTCCCTAAAACACCATACAATCTACTTTCAGGAATGATGCCTATAATTAAAAAAACAATCACCCTTGCGGTGGTGAAGACTATGAGCTTAATTTACCAGTGCAAACAAGCCCATCAAGTTGCTGACTTGGTCATCTAATTTGTTGACACAGAGATCACAGGCAACCTTCTTATTTCTTGTGTTATTTCAACGTTCTTATACACGTGCATTTACTTGGCGTCTGATCAGGTCCCTAATCCAGGCACTTATGTATCAGAGAAAATTGCTGTGTGTCCTTTCTATTTCTCTTACAGCAAAGTGCAGCTGGCTATTTCAAACTATATTCCTGTCTGTTTCTGATGCCTGAATCCATTGACCTTAAGCGTGCATCATGAAGGCTGTTTGTTTTCACGAGTGTCTGGGGAAGGTGACAGCAGGTGGAAGCCAGATCTCGTGAGAGGATGATGGCCTGGACTTGCCTTGTGCTCTTAGGATGAAGAATGGGGTCAGCTGTGGTTTGAACTTGGGATGACTTTATAGTCGATTCTTTCAAAGCAAACTATACGCCTGTGCAACTGGAAGGGAAGCTAAAGCACTGGGGCCTCTTGGCATGGGCTCTGGGCCATCGCCCTCCGTCTCGCTGCCCCTTGACTGCCCTGCCCTGCCCCTGTGCATCTTCACAGCAACCAAATTGCTTCCGGCACCTAATATGTCACTTCAGCAGCCAGAAGTCAAGGAGCTACAAGGTGTCTGTAGCTCCATCTTGGCTGCAGTTTCCTACAGGAATATCAAAAGCAGCCACAGGTCTTCCCTGTAATGAATAATGAAGTAACTGGAGTAACTGGAGTCCCCGTAATAATACAGGTGTGATGAAATTTCTAATTATTTCAAAATTTTTTTTTTAACAGTCACTGAATAATATCTCTCAGCCTTATGCTGATCCCTGTGGGAGCAAAAGAGAGACAGAATGTGATTTCAAGCAGTTTTCCCTTTCCCTGTGTGACACTGGAGTCCAGTGGCATTTTGTCTGATAGGCTGAGTGAGATTGGTCCTGGCCTTTGGATTCAATACTGCACTGCAGCAGGACTACGCCAGGGCCTTAATATTCAGTCCAGCGTCCAGCTGTAGTCAAGCGGTGCTTTCATTGCCCAAGAGAAGCTCTACCTCATTTTCAAATCAGCTATCCTTTCTCCTACCCTTCCTCTTTCCTCTGCTCATGCTCTTCCTCGCGTCTGCTCCTCACATACTGCTGGTGCACATCTCTGCGCTGCACACACAGATGCAAGATGCAGAGAATTTCTCACAGCTCTGCAGCCAACTACTGCTAGATTTCTTCTCGTATATGAATTTTATGGCTAATAATCATGGAAATCAAAGTTGGAAAAGAACAGATAGACCTTTTAGTCTTTTATCTATTGCCAATGCAAGTTTGCCTTCAAAAATTAATTTGTTCTACTCAAAAGAAATTTTCATATAGGTCCGGATGACTCAATGGGCTGGGTGCTGTCATTTCGTCTCACTGAGAAGCTCAATTGGCACCATACCATAGTGGTCTTAAATTTTGTTTCCTGGCGTCTGAGTCATTCTTTCTTTCCAGTAATATTTTACTTTCTGTGTCTCTGATCCTTTCTCATACATTTCCTCTTGGTGACCTCTTTAAAATCACTGCTCACCTACACATACAAAAATTACTCCTTTTAATCTTCCTTCATGAGACAATATCCCCAATCACTTAATCATTTTGTTGCTTGCCTCTGAATTCTTGCCAATTTGTCAAAATGAATGGCTTACAGCAATTGGTGATGATGAGAGGATAGAGAGTGTATTTAATGTGACAGTTATTTACTCTGCTGAGACAACAGCTTTGTTTTTCTTTTCAGAGAAATGGGGCTTTACATTTCATCACATTAGAGACACCGCTATCTTGCATACTTACCAGATATTACACAGAAATGTTTTCTACTGCAATAGTTCACTCCATCTGTATTCTTCTGCTGCATCTCCTGTGTGCCTTGTGGCAGCAACATTTCAAGTGTGCATAGATTTTTTGAATTTTATAGTGTTTTAGAAGATTCATTCTTCCACCACTAAGGTCTGGGATTGCTATTTACCATTTTACTAAAGACTATTAATTTGTCATTGCCTTTCACTTCTACATAAATACATATAGAAAGCATTTGACAAATTAAGTTTCAGATAAAAAGAAAGATGCGTTGGCTGTCAAGGTATAAAATGTAAAATAAATATGTACCCAAAGAAGTGGTTTCACTGTGAAAGTACTCATTAACATTAGCAGAGAGGGAAAGAAAAATATTGTCAATCAGGAATCACAGCTGAGAGGTATTCCCAGGCAGCATTGCTATCTCCCGCACGAAGTCCCCGAGCTGGGAAAGGACTAAGTTTTTTGAGGGCTTCTGCCTGACTAGCACCATACAAAATGCCAGGAAAACACTCTGGGACACTGCTTCTGTTTGGTGGATATTCAGACCGTGTGAAGGGAAAGGCATCCAGTTGTTCCCTGCTTTTGTCGGGGTTTGACTCTTTTAAGCACGCCCTTAGTCTCCAAGCGGTTGCTTAAAACACTGCGCTGCGCGGTGTTGTCTTTGAACATGGAGCCAAACCATTTCACACCGGCAGGACATGGCAGTTCACGGCACCTGCGTCTGCGCTTATCAACTGCATGTGTTACCTGGTTGAAAGGAATTTTGAAAATCACTGTTAATTTAATTAATCAGATACAGTGATTTTTGAAGCACTGAATTCACCAAGGGCCAGGTTCAACTAAAGCAGTGTAAATCTTTCCAATAAATCCTGTTCTTCTTGGATCTGGTCCTAGAAACATTCTGTTCTTTTGACCTCAATTTGTTATTTAATCTGCTGGGTCGGGATAAATAATCCAACCATCAGAAAGAGGTTTCCTCCTTTATATTCACAAATATGAATGACTCGAGCTTTTAAAAAGTATAGGATAATAATAATTTTAACCCATAAAAACTCATAATCACTCTCCATCATCTTTGAAAGATCCTGGAGAATGGGGGAGGTGCCGGAAGACTGGAAGAAGGCCAATGTCACGCCA
>JAWLRI010000629.1:857557-938311 GCA_034781795.1 Crypturellus tataupa
CACTGCCCCCTTTCTCACGCCCTGTGCTCCGTCCCCTCTGCTTGCACCGAGGACACCTGAGCTGGTGAGAGCCGTTGAGCTGGGTGATGCAGGAGCAGGGATGGACGCATGGTTCATGTTCAAGTTGCAGCCAGCGCAGCCGACAGCAGCTCCCAGACGCAGATTTGGAGCTCACATCACTCTGCGCTTGCTTTTTTTTTTTTTTTTTTCCCCCTGATTGCAAGTACCATGGCAGACATTATCATTTTTGCAGTTCTGGTGCATTTTTATCATCATCTGCTACTTCCTTTGGTGCATAAAGTTTATTTTCCATAGTTACATTTTTTTTTTAAATGCTACAGATTTCACTTAATCTACTGTGATTCAAAAGTCTAATATGGCATATTAATCATCTGAGTAATTACTGTCTAATGTTTATGTGAAGCTTCTTTCAAAGTTAGTATATTCTCTTGCAATCAAGAATGTTCTGTTGGTTTTACTGCTACAGAATCGATTTGACTCATTGGCATGACAGAACAGTAAGAATCCAACTACTTTTTGGATGCTGCTGCCTTTTGCAACCCAACAACCCAGATATCCTCAAAATATAGTTTTTCAAATATTAATCATTTTGTCTTTTTCCTTTCATTTCTGATAGCATGATGCTCTCCAGAATAACATCTTTCACAAGGATAACATTTTAAAATTCAGTAGAGAGAGAAGAAGGAAGAAGAAGGCTGCTTATGGAGGTTCTCAAAGAGAAATTAGCACAGGCTTTTATTTACTTGTAGCAGCTTAGACTTTCAAGTAATCTACACAGATTTTCTAAATATGCATGCCTTAATATCTGCATGATGAAAAATCTATTTATTTATCCTGGACTGACATGTAGCTACCTGGCATTTAAATGCTTGCATCTGTAATCCTTTGTTTTGGAAAGTGCAGCAAATGAGCACCCCACAGCTGGGAGCCCCAGGGCAGGTCTCCTGCCCCTATCTGCGCAGCTCAACTGCTTGAGAGCTGCTCCCTGAACTGACTAGTTATTATAGTTACTGATGGGGCAAGTTGTCCTGTTTTAACAACTGAAATTACTTGCACACACAGGAAGATGCAAAGATGCCAGAACTGTATATTGCAAGAGGAGAGGAGAGGAGAGCAGGAGGCAGATCCTATGCCTAGCGAAGACAAAGGACAGCTGTTCTGCTGTGGCCTTGGCCACTGTCCTGCTAGGCAGAACGCAGACCGATGGGCAGAACCTTGTGCCCTCGGCAGAGCTGCTACTGTCCAGAGCTGCATGCGGATGCTAGAGGTAGTGGGCAGCCCGGCACATACCAACTCTGCCAGCTCTGAGTTACTGGGTGTCTTGTGGGGAAAAAGCAACCCGATGTCAGAATGAGCTCCCACTTGGGCCAGTCACTTGGCCCACTGTGCTGTAACATAGCTCAAATGTGGGTCAAGCTTTATTAAACAATGACAGAACATGATCCAAAAAGACTCCAAAAAAGAGTCCAAAATGGACTGAAAGCTAAATACTGCAGGCCTCAGCCTCTGTGTTTCTCTCGACTTAAGACACAAATGGAAACTGCAGATATTTATTATTTGAAATTTACTTGATTCAGGCCCTGGACTGCTGGGCCACAGTGACAGAACAGCCACTGGAGAGGCTGCAGGGAGGCTCAGGTCCCACATGAGGTGTTAAAATAAAACAGAGGAACTTTATTTGTGTGACTACTAATAATGGGTGTGTTGCATTCACATTAAAATTGAATTTCTAATAGTTCTGATAATTTGGATAATAATACTCTTTTTAGTTAACTTTTTTTTTTATAAAATACTGTGAAACTTGTGAAGCTGGGTGTCCACGTTGAATATAAAATTTTCCTCTTGACATTTTTTCTCAATGCCGCCAAGGAAACTATTGAATGATCCACTTCTACTTGAATATAAATGAAATAAATTATCTCAGAAAATTTCCTACTGTGTTCAGACTACAGGAACCAACATGCTTCATTAGATGCCTGTTGATTAGAGATGTTAAAGTGGCTTTTCTTTCTTTGAATTAATTAAAATTAATTTGATAGACTTAACACCCCCTTAAGTGGTTATATACTGAAGCTTTTAGGTTGGAAGGCAAGTGCAGCTTTGCTGTATCTGCTTGTCGGGGGCTCACTTTTGCCTTTGTTCAAGGCAGCAGCACCCGTGCGTGCACAGTCCTCCTGAGGTAACTTCGGCGTACATGGAATGAGCAACGCGGCGTGCAGTGCCCTGGAGCACCCTGCGGCGGGAGCCTGAGCTCCGCACAGTCCTTACCCGCAGCCGTAGGAGGAGCATGGAAGGGAAGAGGGCAGGTGTAGCACATACAGGCGCCTGGAGGTGTCCCTGGGTCCCCCACATCAGGTGAATCCTTCGGCAGTGTAAACCGGGTCCTGGGGAATGCAGTCCCAATACTGGCACAGAGCTCTCAAAGACACCTGTCCTCGTGTTCACATCTCAGTTACTGCAGTTTCCTGCTGTGAGAGCTACAGCTTGAATGTGCTTATTTCTCTATATTCCCTCTAAATTTTGTAAATCGTATACTACTTCTGCTTTTGCAAATATACCTAGAATTGTGTTTTTGTTGTAACCCTTCTTCAAGTCATTAGATATTGTTTATATAGTTTATTTGGGTATGAGGCACAAGAAATTTGCCGAATTCAATCTAGCTTTTGCAATCCTGTAAGAGCAGAGAAATCTTGTTGTAATAACAGACCACTGCTGTTATCGTCAGCAGATGCACAGCACCGCGTGACTGTAATTCTCTGAATCACAGGCGCTCCAGGGACTGGAGGGTTAGGAAAAGTACTTAATCACTAGTTCCTTTAGGATTAACAGACAAGGCAAGGGATAACATTTGTAATAGATTATATCTTTCTGAGAGTGGAATCTAGGCAGATTAAGTACGGTATTCCTCACAGTTATTTTTGTTCTCAGGACATATATTTGGGTCAGAAAGATTCTTAGTGCTGTAATGGTAAAGCATTATATGCTATAGAAAGCTTTAGTCATCACTGGTAAAATGAGAAAGCAATAATCTTGTTCTGTTCCCTGTTAAGTACATTAAGTTAAATTCCATCACTGCTCAAAACAACTCAGAGTATATAGGTAATTAAAATGGAGGAACACAAGCCCGGAATTTCATGCCTGGGCTTCATTCAAGGAGTTGATACCTCAAGGTCTCTGAAACTTGCATAATACACTGCAGTTTCTGAAGACGTAGTCTTGTTAAGGTACAGCCTTGATTTTCCATAGGATTTCTGCAAAGTATTATGTCTCTTGGGATTAGGGATGGGCAGCTTGTGTTGGGGGTAGCACATCTGTGCGCTGGGAAGCAGAGCCGTGCTGTCTCCTGGAGCAGCTCCATGTGCTGCAAAGCAGCTTGGAAAGGCCGATGAACACTCTGGCTGTGACCTCCGGGCTGCCTCCTTCTTGGCATCCTTGGTCCTCTGCTGGGCTCTTGCTTCTCCTCCTTGTGCCAAAGCACAACATGGGCTCGTAAGATCAGACATGGAGCTAAGAAACATTTCTTTTGTAAATTAATAATGATGATTCGTAGTGCTTTATCTTTTGATCCCAGTTTCCCAGAGCCTTATTTAACATGTGTCTGCAATTGTCTATGTTTCGTACACAGAATTCACTCTTCCGGAGATGAGGGCAGACCAACAACAGATGTGTCAATCTGCAATCAACGTTTCTTTTTGAGAAGACTATTGTAAGTCAGGTCATGCAGAGTAGCTATTCCATGGCTTGAGATTGTGCTTTAATGACTGAGCTCTGCATTCTTTCATATTATATGTATTTCTTCCATGGTACATATAACCAAATATAGTGCCTGTACTGAATAGTTTGAGGAGAATCACTAAAAATTTGGCTGGAAATATTGGCCATATAAAGATGGAGGAAGCTATTTTGCAGTCAGGCCTGTGGTCGGTGTTGAGCTCTGAGCCGAATGCGTTGTCTTTTGCATCTTTGCAGCCGTGAGAGCGAAGCCTCTGTGTTTGCCGTATGGCTGGCAGGGCCTGTGCCCTTCCATCAGGCTGTTCCTCAGGCACCTGGGGCCCTCCAGTGCTTTCCGGGTGCTCTCTGGGACGGTGCTGAAGTGCAGGGCGGCCTGAGGTGGGGAAGCAGGAGATATAATGAGCACCTCCGCTATTGCTGCCACTTTTACAACGTTGGCCTCCAGCAGAGCTGAACGTGCACCTGCTCTTCTCATCCCCCGTGAGTGCTCATGGCTTAGGATTTTCAGGCAATGTACAAAACACTGTGAGTTCGTGGTCTAACAGCTCCCAGTTGTCACCAGGGAATTCATTAGTGGAAGCCAGATTCCAGAGCCCTCTGTGCGTGTGGCCAAAGCTTTTGCTCCCGGCTTTCTGTGAGAGTAGGTGTAGCTGCTGGAAATGAACTGCTGATGCCTGTTCCGAGGTCTGCTCGCTGTCTTGGTCCTTCTGAGTGATCCCCAGCGTGCCCCAGGGACAAGCAGGAGGCCCTGGCAGGGGCTCAGCGGGCAAGACATACAGCTGGGCGATGAGCTGCTTGCAGCAGCAGGACAAAATGATCCAGGTGTGAGCCTAAGGGGCAATTTGTGCTTCCATCCAGGGCCTCTTAAGGGACTAGCTTGCAGGAGTTTGAAATCATGGCAAATGGCTTGTTGCAACCATAGGAGACATCCGCTTCTGTCATCAAGGCAGTGTAAATGTTTGTTTGCTGCCTTGTTCCCCTTTTGGAGGCTGCAGCTCCTTTTATTTTAATGCTTGCAAGTATGGCCTTCTAGGGATTGAGAACATATCACAGAGTCCCCTACCTGGAGTAGGATCAGCTCCTAGACATGAGCTGGTTTTGTTCCATCATGACTTTTTAAAGCCACATTTCCAACCGAAAGAGTAACTGTTCAAGTGCAACTCTCTGGGATGCTAAGCAGCAACCACTTAAAGAAATGTCCCGTGGCACACGCTTGGCAATACCAAACATGTTACATCTGCAGGACGAAACACTTGTGCAATTAGTGCAGCCTTGGCCAGTGGCCACAGGTAGCAGATGTCTGGCTGCATCGTGCACACTCTTGGAGAAGCAGCACATGAAGGAAGAAGAAGCAAAGAAGTGAAATGAAACAGTAGGATCCATCTCCCCTCTTTCTGGAGATCCTATATGTACAGCTAACCCTTGCTCAGTGATTTGTACCTTTTTTCCTTCCCTTATGCCTGTGCTCACAGCAGCCACTGAAAGTCCAAATCAAAACATTGCCCACATGTAGGCATAAAGAAATTCTCAGCTGCGTGAGGTGGTGGCTTGATACCAGGATCTCTAGTAACAGATGAACACGACTGTAGCCACCGCAGCGAGAGCCCCGATCGGGAATGAGCTCTCTGCAAGAGCCACGGCACCCCAAGGGCATTGCCCAGCCAGCTCCACGCTCTCGCTTCGGGCTGGATGCAGCACCGCTGTGTGGCAGCTAGCTCCAGCTCGGGACGATGGCCTCTGGACTGTCCAGTGCACTCCCACCTCTGTGGAAATGTCATCGTGTGCGCTCCTTGGACTGGAGCTGTAATTCTGTGACCAACTAATGCGCTTCTGTGGCATTTAAACAAGTTCCTTGTGGATACACAAGTAAAATTGCATATGTCAAGGACTCCACGGCTTCCCCTCCACCATAGGGCACAGTCTTTTCTTGAAGTTTATCTTGACTTATATTCCTGAGTCTTATCTGTGCTGTTTAGAGAATTCCTTGTGTCGGGTCCTGACCAGTAGTTCAGAAGACTAGAAAAGCCCGTTATATCTTCACATCTCTTCTAGGTGCTCATAGTGGATAGTGGAAGTAGAGAGGCGGGAGGGTTAGAGCTGTAAGCTATTTAGGTGCTGGAAAAGCAGAGCAATAAGGATAAACTAAACAGAGTAATTAGCGGGAGAAGAGGGAGAGAGATTGAGCAGGCATCAGGCTTTGCTCCGAGCTGAGTTTGATCTTAAGGAGTTCAAAAGGAGCAGATGAACAACGGGAGAGGGCTGGAGAGCAGCCTGGGCAGCAAGTCACCACACCAGCCCCATGGAGAGCCCAATGAAGCTGGGGAGGAAACCTGGAGGAACTGGCAGAATGGCAGTGGGACCAGGCTGAAGACTGAATATTCTGGAAATTAGTAACCAGTGCTTCCCCTTTCTGTACTTTGCATGGGCACTTGTGGGACTCCCTGGGGTCCTCATGAACTGCATATTGAGTGGGTCCTTTGCTGAGAACCCATGCTCCATGTAGCCGTTTGCTGGCATCTGCCAGACATGGTGGGATGCTTTGCGAGGGTGCGTAGAACACCATGTCTGATTTCCTAAGGATTGTGTGTCTGTGTGTGCATGTGTCTTCACCTGAATAGTCTATAGACTATAAAAGCCTATAGACAAGATTTTCCTAAAGTTAGTGGAGGTAATGAAGAACATTCATGAGAATGGTTGAAATCCCCTTACACAAGAACACACACGCACCACAGAGCTACCTGCATCGAGGGAAAGGGATCCCCGGCTTTCTGCACACAGCGCTTAACACCTTGTGCGCAGTCACATGAGGCGGGCTTGCTATAGCCTACGCAGGTTGAATGCTCTCCCAGCAGCTGTGACAGCTAACAGCAGAGTTCTGACTGTCTTGTGGTAACGTTTATCACGTTGTTTTTTGAGGAGAGGGAGATACCCCAAATTCACATTACTTACTGCAAATTCAACTTGGCAGTTTTGCACAGTCTATTTCAAGGGCTCCTCACCTGTCAGAATCTGCCCTGGCTACAACCATTTCTAATGCTTTTCAGAAACACTGACCTTCTCACCAAAGTATATTGATCACATTTAGAGCCAGAGATTTGCTTTTGAAAGAAATAAAAAATTCTAAAGCTATTGACATCTTTGGCCTGCAATATAGTTGAGATGTTGCTGGAGTCTTGGGTTTGTGCCAATTGGTCATTTGCTGTTCCTAGGCACCACAACCAACCAGATGTCCTGAGGGTAAGTATTAAGTAGTGGAAAATGGAGAAATGCAGGAAGCATAAACACTGCTCACTAGCACACTAGTTACAAAAAAGCAGAAAGGATATAAGCAAATGCTTTAGGAACAGTGTAGTTTTAAGATAGGCAAAAGACTGCTTTTTATCTTCTGATCCCCTTAAAATGAGCTGTTTCTATGACCTTGCTTTGGTTAAGGACATGATTGGTCTTTAGCAAGACGGCAGCATGGGAGAAGTGAAAGCTTTGTTCTGATTATGTTTATTGAGCGATACAGAAAGGTAAAATCTATAGAGACAATTTTTTCACACTAACTAGCTGATTTGAAAAAATCATGTTCAGGACCTGAAGCCATATTTTGTATCTGAATGTTTATCTGTTTTCCAAACACTTATTCTAATTCTAAAGTGAAACTCACCATCCAACCTTTGCCTTATTATCATCACTTTTCTTTCTGCATATAGGCTGAGTGAAAATGGTAGTGCGTACTTTGAATGTTTGTAAATGCATATTTGGGGCATAACATAGATATAGTGTAAAAAAGTTCTTAATTTGAAGTACTTCGTGGGTGACAACACCATAATTAAGATTTGCTAAGCAACCCTACAGTACTACCTTCCAGGAATAGCCAGAGTTTACCTGAAATTCTTTTTAACTATCTCTCTGAAAAAAAGATTGGGGAATGACTTTTTTAACAACTTGTAAGTAATCATCAGGAGAAATCATGAATTACTGAGCATGCCTACAGTGCCCAAAGTAAATTGTGTTATTTTCTATCCAGCTTCAGCATCACCTGACATGTCTGTATAGCACATCCAGGGACATATAGAGCTACCTGGATTCCTGGACAGCAGGTTTGCACTTGAGTGAATAAACCCATTGTGCAAGGCAAGTCATGGAAATCATTAACTATGTACAAATCCATAATTGGACTTGTACAAATCCATAATTTCTTCAAATACTGATAGGTGTATCAGTCATGAAGGTGGTTGTGCTATAGTTATTTCTTTGATGAACTTAAGTAAAAATCAACAGCTCAGCTCATTCACCTGTGGCACTCCTGTTAATTCCTGCTCGGAGGGACCAGGAGATGGCTACAGCTAAGCTCGGGCTTGTGTCTGGCTCTGGGCAGGGTCCCTGGCTGGTGGGCCAGCAGAAGAAGGCAGTAGCCATTTCTCTATTTGCTGTCTCTATATTTGCAAATAAGATCCAAGAACTGATTAGAGTTTGAAAACTTCATCCAGCCCACAGCAGGGTGGCTCATCCTCTGACAGGATTTCTCAGTGGAGAGGAGGAGCCGCAGAGAGTCGGACAAAAAAGTAATATACCCCCAGATTGGAGCCTGTGGTGAATTTGACCTCTGCTTTATTAAGGGAGTTAAAGGAGTTAGTTTTATACCGGTTGTGATAGTAAGGCTTTGGTGAGGGAACTGCACCTCACTCTCCTCCCTGGTATAAATACCACTGTAATATTTATTGATTCTTTTTAAATTAAAGCCATCACCTTATACACTCTCACATTTATTATTCTTCTGTGGAAAGATTTTCTGCCAGTTCTTCCCATTATCAGCTTTACGTCATTAATAGTAATAGCTCCCTATAATGTCATGGTATGGGATAATTCAGCAGAGGTCACTTAAAAACCTCTACAGAGGTCTTTGTATCATGGAAAAAGAGACCAAACCCATACCTCTTTGCGTATGTTGTCAGCTACTTCTCTGTTTAAAGTATAAGACACATGTATGTGAACATTCTTCACACAAATGTACCAAGTTGCTTGGCTAGGATAGTGTTCTGCTTCCAAAACCATTGGAAGAGCTTGGTTTTGCTACACTACCCTCTTCATGCTGTTTAAGAGTATAAGATGACTCCTGTGGGGTGAACCTCAGGTGTCCGGAGGTGTTGCAAAGATATTGACCTGGAGTCAAAACACCTGGAGTGTATCCTGTCGTGGGTGTCCAAAAATGAGGAAACTCCAAATTAGATTGTTAGGTGCAGTAATGAGAAGGAAGCAGTTACCAACTGTATCGGGCAAGAAGGGCCCTGCAGTCTGAGCCTTCTGGAGGAGAATTGCTTTCCCTGGGATAGTGAAGACTGGCAGAGAAGTGGTATCTGCCTGGGATGCTGGGAAGGTAGGACTGGGACTGCTGCATCCCACTGCTAGACCCAGCATGGAGCGCGCAGGACCTGGAGGAGTGACTGTCCCCTCGCTAACCGATGCGGGACACGCTCAGCTCTTAGCTGGGCTCCACTTCTCGCTCGAGTGAGAAGGGTTCTGCCTGCAGCCTGTCCCCTCGCTGTGCCACGCTCATTGCCAAGAATTAAGACCACAGTAAATGTGCATTTAGCTCGCTCTGCACAGAACCAAGATGTATATTACCATCAGGGAAATTGTTACTTCCGCAAGCGGCATGAATTCCCAGGCCTGGCCATCCCTGTGGGAGCTGCAGTCTTTCCAGCTTTCTGCTTTTGCAGTTCCTCCTATTAGCTTTGCTTCTGACCCAGTCCACAGGGACCATCAGTATGAAAAACAAATCTCAAAATAAAAGCACAAAAGAAATTTCCGTTTCTCCAATATGGAGGCAAAAAATCCAGGGGTTGTGGATGGATCTTATTTTAGGCAAATTGATTCACCCAGCTTTCTGCACCATATTTGCAATCAAAAGTCCATAAATATTTAATCAAACACACATAAAAATGCATAGAACATCGAGGAGCTCTGCAAAGCGCTTCCCTTGGCGCTGCCAGGGCTCCAGCAGAGACAAATTTTTAAACCGTCTCTCGGAGCCCCCACCAGGCGTGGGGGCTCCGAGCCCAGCGCTCTCGGGCCCCTCTGATGCTCCCCACGTGGCTCCTGCACCCCAGGGCCAGGAAAAAGAGACCTGCCCCTTGCATTGCTCCTGGTCAGCCCTAGATCAGACAAGAGACGTGTATTTTTAGAGC
Source organism: Crypturellus tataupa (assembly GCA_034781795.1). Taxonomy (NCBI): domain Eukaryota; kingdom Metazoa; phylum Chordata; class Aves; order Tinamiformes; family Tinamidae; genus Crypturellus; species Crypturellus tataupa. The sequence goes on from JAWLRI010000629.1 coordinate 867,487, forward strand.
AACAAGTTATGAGTTTAATAATATGCTTTGGCTCGACGTATGGCTCCACCTTGGGATGAGGAAATAGTTCCCATTCATCTTCCAGGTTTATTTCTATAATTTCCCATGTGCACAAATATTTCTTATGACTTGGCTTCGAGACAATGTCACCTCTCTCAAGAACACAAACAGTTAAGCGCTCTGGTATAATGGCAGCATAAAATTGTTTCTGTAGCCTGTGCAGACGCAGTGACAGGGGGGATTACTCACTGTCGGCCGGGGCCCCGGGAGTGCTTTATTAGATTGCCTGCTCACACTCAGCAGCGGGGTTAATTATTTAGGTACCTTAATTTTCAATACATCTCTGTCTTTTGCCTGCAGTATCAGAAATCTAAACCTCTGCTTCAAGAGATGGAAATACAAGAAAGCATGAGCGATATTTGTTTAAGCAGAGCCACAGCCTTGGGAAGGAGCTGTGATTTGCAATGTTTTTGATGCTTAGGATATATATGGATGTTTAAATAACACAAATAATTATAATACTGATATATAATAATAATCTGTTATTCCGGATGTACAGGACCCCTGTTCTAACAAGCTGCTTTTGTCTGTTTTAGCTGGATGCTAATGAATGTCTCGATTGATGCTACGAATGTTGTTCTTTGCTACCATCACTCCGAAGCTGCAGCCCCAGGCCTGGGAGAGCCAGAGACGCCACGGCCTGGGAGCCACCTGTACACACAAGTGCACACGTGTACACACACACACATACATGTACACACACACACATACATGTACACACACACACACGTACACACTCACACACCTCAGGTTGTGAATAGTCAGAATTAGTGACAGCCTGTGGTGGGAATACTTGCAAACCCCTGTACCTAGAGCATCTCATGATGCTACCTGAAGTGTGAGCCTTGGTTTTAACGATATAAATCAGATATTTTGTGGGTTCATTAACATTTTATGATACAAATATAAAGTTCTTCCTGTTGGTGAAACATATATTATGAATTTATTTCCTGCTGCTGCCACGGGCAGTGGAACGCTGTAATACTAATAGATTACTTCATTAACTTTCTACTTGGAAAGTGCTTACCTTTGAACAGACTGGTGAGCTCCATGGAGCTGCTTTCTTTCCTCACAGAGGAAAAATAGGAATTGAAACTTGCTTATCTAATATATTTATGGCGATTCTCTAAGGAATTAAATGGGAATCATCACAGTGTAATAAATTAACTAAAAATAGTTTTGATAAGAAAACAACAAATATTGGAAGATTCATTTCCCATAGAGAGAACAGTGGAAGGTTGCTTTGCATTTGGACCAGACCTTGGAAAGTGCTCATTTTTATTACCTGGAAGAGCTGTATTATCAAATGATCAGCTTGCTATTTTTTCCATTCTCAGTAATTCCTTCCGAGCAGCCGCATCTCTCTGAGGCAGGAAAGAGGGTCATTTGCTCAGCTGCCTCCAAGGTGCTCCAGGATGTGTCCCGAGCTCCCTCCTCCTGATGCACACATTATGCTTTGCAGGTAGCAGCTGATTTGGTATTTCAAGAGAAATGTAACATTCTGCATGAGAAAAGGTTGCCCCACTTGGTCCTCATTTTGCTTTGGACTGACACTGAAGTCTCTCTTTGATATGGATTTATTTTCTTGAATTATATTAATAAATGGCAGGGCTATTTTGAAAATCATCTTCTCTCTAAAGATTATCTTGCTCTCCAGATACCACAGAGTTCTTGAAATGAAGGCACCACGTATCTGCAGGGCAGGTGAACCTTTCAATAGAAAGGACTGTAAATTGGGCCAATGCCTAAGGGAAAGCAATTCTAAGGATAAAAGAAGATACTGTAACTATACTTTAATGACCTACTTTCTCCAGCCTTTGCTCACTATGCAACAAATCCATGCACAAAAAAAGCTTCCCTTTGTTGCACATATACATGAAAGCTCTGTTTAGCCTGAGACAATACTGTAAGCAAAATAAAGTGGCAAAATTAATGAAGGTTGGGGTCAGAAGAACAATATACAACTTTTCATGGATTCCTGTAGGCCCCCTATGGGGCCCAGTCAACAAGTCAGTGCTGTTCTTGGCTGCCCCTTGAATTGGAGGTCTGTATCCTGCAATCCTGCTAGGATTGCACCAAGTGCGAGCACAAAAGCAAGGGCTGCAACTGAGGAAAATCCAATTTTTGCAGCCTGCCGTTCTGTTTCTTTGCCAGGGGTTTGAGCAACGCCTGACAGGGCCTTTCTGTGTTCCCCATGGGCCACATGGACAGAAATGGCTACATTTTCACAGACAATAACACAGCCATTTGAGACCAAATCTTTCTCCCCAAGGACCAGAGACGCTTCCTGCTCCCTTGTTTTCACCAGTCCATAGCATGATCTGCTGTGAAGGTGTCCAGCTGAGTCATTAGCGAGTTATCACAGCCATCATGGATGAAAGATGAAGGCAGTAGTGTCTTTTAGATTTAGATTATGATTGTTTTTTCACCATAAGACCCTTAATAGCAGAGCAACTTGCCATCTGAGCCGGTGTATGGTTTTGCCTGAGAACCTCTCTGTCAGGAATAGTCTTCTCCAAGGGCATAGTAGAGTGGTTTCTTTGGTGGCTTCCCACTTCAGAGTGTTTTTATCCAGGAGGCCATTTTTCCTCTTTCTTTTCTGGGTTCCTTTGGTGAGACCATGTTTGTAGTTAAATGTGTAATTTGACTTACATACTGATCTGGAGCAATGCAGTGATCTCTCTCCATTTGGGAAACTGCACATGAAATTAAAGCATTTGCAAGAATGAAATAGCTACTTCTGTCTTTGACAAAGCATTCTATTTGGGTCCTTATTTTTCTTCCTTTAGTTAGCATCTTTCTAACCAATATTTTCTATTTCAAATATGTGTCCAGCCTTCAACGTACCACCTGTGCTAAATAGCTTTGGATTTGGGGCATTTACACAAAAAATGGCCTGTTTAAGTGTTGTCATGTTTCCAGATTGTCCTGCTGAATTCCAAGCCCTTGCTCTAATGAAGAAATTTAGTCTGTGTAGTAGATTAAGGCTCATGCAAGGAGGGAGGAGCGTATGGATTTTCCAACCAAATTTTAACTGAAGAAGAAATACTGTTCGTGGTGTCTGAACATAGCCACTCTGAATAAAACTGATGCCAGATGTTTGCCTAGGAGCTTGAGTTCATTTCTGCCCATTGCTGAAGCCAAGTTCAGGAGACAGGCGTTGTGAGATGCTCGTTGCAGGCGCCGCGCGGTGAAGGCGCCGGGCACTCAGATGCCATGGCAACTGGCTCGGCACAGTGTTTGCTTTGCTGCTGCCTCCAGGGAATCAAATATTGCAGGATTTGCACAGCTTTTGTTTAAAGCCAAAGCAAATACATTTCCTATATCTCTACTATTTAATAATGTTAGTATACCTAGTTAAAAACAGCTAATGACATATGACTAACAAATGAAGTATAGTCATTGCAGTTATATCCTTTGCTATGCTACTGTCTGGCTCTTCTAAAGTCTGTTCATGACTTGGTTGCTTGGATGGCTGTTCCTGTAAGAGACAAGACGCATGGGTTACCCTCCCTCCAATTTGCTTTCGCAAAGAGCCCACAATCCTACTTCGAAGTGCCACTGAAACAGTCAAACCACTGAGACACCCCAAAGCAGCTGGACATTAAACAAGAACGTCAAGCATCAGCTGGAGGTAAGTTAGGGGCAAGGAAACAAATACCTCCTCCCTTTTCTTGTGAAACATGGAACAAATCTATATTTGTACTGTGATTACTCTCCTTTCTTTGCTGACTCACGCTCCCTACCCCCATGGCACTGCCCCATTGCCTGCTCTCCCCAAGGCTGAAGGCAGGGCTAGGCTGGAACCATCCTGGCCCTTAGGGCAGCAACTAGGTGGAAATCAAAGCTAAGTGCGCAATGAAGACATGTCCTTACTCCCCTGTGGTCGCTCTATTTGACTTGGGTCATGGTCTGTAGTGTTTTCTTTTCTGCGTGATGTACTATGGCACACCCGTCTGGGCCTGCACGGCTGTCTCGACAGCCTCGTGAAATACATGTCGTGGGAAGGCAGGCAGGAGCGTGAGGGGAAGAGCTAATCATTATTGTGGGCTTTTCTGGCTAGTGGGCTTATTGCAGGAAGGAGCCTGCAGACTACTCTGACAGCAGAAGGCAGTGGAAACAAATCGCTGAATTGGTCCAGACTAATACTTATTCCTCAGTCTCTCCTGAAGCCCCATCGTTATTAGAACTGTTCCTACTGAAGTCAGGAAACGCAGGGAGAGCCCAACATCTATTAACAAAATGGTGAATGGTGACAAGGTTTTATATAACTGACCCTGGGGTCTCGGTTTCAGAAAGCAGTTGCATCACAGGTGAGGTGCCCAGGACAGCTGCGAGCCTTTATGCTCTGAGAAATCTGGCCCTCATGTAACGTATTTATTGTTTGGTCTTGAAAAAAAAAAAAAAAAAAAAGGAAGGCCCCCTTCTGTGTCTGAGGTCGTATGCTTTTAGCTCATTGCACTCAAGGGAAAGTTTTATTGTTGTCAGGTGGAAGCAGACATTTATTAATTGAGCAATTTCTCCTGACCTTGATGGAAACCATCACTAACAGTCAAGTAAATAGATTACTATCATAATCTTTCAAGGCGAGTCTGAGAAATTAATTGCATTTATCTGATTTTGGCTGTTTTTCCATGGTGGTGCTTGAAATTTTTTTCACGTTTTCTTTCCTATTTGCACAGATGCATATATCATACTGAGGACAATGCTACACCTAATTTACTTCAGCAAATGAGACCAATTAAAAATAACTCAGTAAAAATGATACTGAATCTTCAATTACTTCAGGAAGATGAGGAGCAGGACATTCTATAATTGACTTGTTCATCTTCTCGTCCCCTAGATCTCCAGTATGAATATTAGCCAGAGCTTATTCACTGTTTGGTCCCATTAGTACTGATAGCTATTTCTACTCTATGGCCAATGTAAGTCACATATTGCTGCTGTACTTCTGTGGTTGGATGAAGATTAGTGTCTATATATATATGATAGGATAGGAGATGTGGAGCTTTTTATTTATTTATTTAACCACAACTGCTGTTTTCTTCCAGCTCCTCTGCACATGGTGTGTTTGCTTGTGCCTTATTCTAACACCCTATGCTGACTCTAGCATACATAGCTCCAAAAGGACAATTATGCTAATGCAAAACAAGTCAATGTAAATGACACATTGTACTTGCACTTCAGAACTGGGATTTGAGTTTGCACTTTACTTTACACCTTTTTTTTTCCCCCCTTGGCGTGATTTATAGATAATGTTGTATTTCAGTAGCTGAAAAAGTAAAATGCCATGAAAATGATCAAAATTCCTCCTTTCTGCAGATACCTTTCTCTATAATAAAATGCTGCCAAATTTGTTCTGGTAAATTCATTTCCACCAAAGAAATTAGCAGCTCTCATGTCACTAATTACAAGAATTTTACAGAGAATGCACATCTCTAATTAAGGCCGTATTACACATGCTACTCATTCACAGTTAAACTCATTTTGATGAATAGTGAACAGCTGTTACTGATAATGGCAAGATATTGATCTTCCTTTTAAATTTGAGAGACAGCCTCATTTGGGCTTTTGAAGGGTCTCAATGTTAAGATGGAAAATTCATGTTAGTGCTTTAGAAATTTCTAGAAAGATAAATGAAATTAAAACTTTATGTTAGCACAGTATCAGAGTGGAGAGCTGGGAGTCAGTTGCTTTGGGTTCTCCTTTCCTTCTATTAAATCAATTCATGCTTTTGGAGTTATTCTGTGTTCTGGTGTATGTGAGGCATTTAAATAGACAAAACCCCCATTTACAAGGAATAACCTGAATTTTCAGAGGACTAGCCAACGAGGCAGCTCTCTAGGCTGTCTCTTCTGTAAGGGTATTGCTGACTCTCATGTTGGGGGGCAGGGGGAAGTCTTCTATTTTGCATGTTTGAAAGATGCTTCTGGGCAGGCTTGGTTATGAGAGCCTCCTTTCCCGAACGGATCATCCACCCAGTTTTGTAACAGCTTTGATTTTTTTGTTCCACCATTTTATCTTTATACTTCTCTTGCCCTTGGAGAGATATGAAGAAGTTTAATTGCTGAATGGGTAGCAAGTCCTTTGAAGTCCTTGGATGAAAGGTACTGTGAGAGTGTAGTGTTCGGTAATTGTTTGTTTGGGTCAGCATATTTACATCTTCTTCTGTTACTAAATTTGTGTCCCTTTATTCCCTCCTAAGGAACTATTTCAAACTTTGCATAAAAATGAAAAATTGCTTTTATATTTAATGGGTTATAAGATCATGTAATTAGAAATGAGCCTTCATCATGATACATGAGCATCTTTAGTGCAATCACCAAGTAAGGCTCTCTTCTTGTAGCAGTCAGTGTAATCCAAAGGCCGCTGTATATATTTACCTCCTTCGATCAGTAATTGAGAGTTATCATTTTGTTCTTTAAAACTTCCAAAGTCCGTATATATTATATAAAATGCCTTAATGCAGAATGGCAAAACCCAGGTTAGATTTAAAAAGCTTTTCATGAAGACCTTTTTCACCTTACAAGGGAGGAAGAAGTGGCTCTTGAGAATAAATCTGTTGTTCAGGGATTTTGTTTCCTGAAGATTTTATTTTCTTAATACTGTTGAGTAGCCTTTAAACTATCCCCAGGTCCTGTGAGCTTGTAGAAAAGCTGTTTTTCTGTTTTACTTTAGCCTTGGAGGCTCCGCCATGGAAGTGGCGGTGGGTCCTGTGCGCCGGGATGCTCAGTGCGGGGCTGCAGTGGCACATATGCGTTGGGCCTCATGCTGTGGTGTCAGTAGCTGCCAGCATGGGTTTCCCTCTTCAACACCATTCTAGAGGAGGCAGAGGAGAATACTGAACTTCAGAGGTTGCTTGGCAATGAAGGATGCACATGTATTTAGTAATCAGAGCTAAGAGAACCCAGTTTCCTTGTGTCTTGTTTAGAGCAGAGGAAACGTGCTAAGGGACAGAGCAGTGCAAGGAGAGGGCTGGTTAAAGCAGGAGCTTCTGGACACAGCAGAGGAAGGTGAACAGGAGGAGGAGCACAGCGTGGGCCCGGTGCCGCGCGTGGCACCAGCTCCTGGGCAGGACGCACTTCCCTGGGCAGCTGGTGCTCCTGTCCGGCGCAGGGTGGGCCTGGCCTCTGGCCCTGGCAATGCCCAGGAGTCCTGCGAGGCCTCCAGGCAGCCAGTGCCCCTGCCCTTGAGTTTAGTGACTCTGTTTCAGTGGCCCTGGACTGCTGCGCGCCCTGGGACTGCCCATGTGTTCAAAGATAAGTGTGTCCTTAAGTGCGTCACTTAGTGCATATACACAGTTTGGAAACACATTCATTGGGAGGCTGCGAGTCTGCTCTCCCGCCAGTGAAATCTGCCGCAAATGCATTTGTGAATTCACTGGAGCTGAACAGCAAACTCATAAACCGCTGCTTGCTTCGGAGGAAGAGCAGTCTAATACCCATTGCAGACCTGAGTGCTTGTTTTGATGTTTAGCTTTAATCAGTTGTTGAAGGGTATAAACGTAAATTGTGAATATTGCACAGAAGTAGCTGCCGTACATGTTGGAGGGAATATGTATTCATACAGCTGTGTTTATGTGCTAATACTTTGCCAAGGCTTAATCCTGCAGAGCTTTGTGCATCCCCGCGCCCCGCGGGCGCTGCTGGGACCGAGGTGCTCTGAGCCGCCTTGGTGGGTGCTCCGCAGCCCTGGGAGCCGTGGCCTGGCCGGCCCTGTGTCAGCACCCGCTGCGCACCGAGCTGCTTCCTTTGGTCTGAACATCCCTGGGTATTGACAGCGTTTTTGATGTTTTTTGTTTTTTCTTGAAGTTTAGGTAGGTGTTCTCCTCCTACCTATGTTTTTGTGTTAAGAACACCCAGGAAGAAAAATAATTGGAAATATGGAAAAAAAAATCAAATAATGTTGTTACAATTTACTCTGGCAACACAGGCAATGTGCTCGCTTTTACATCCTAAAGTGCATGAATAAAGCATAGCTGTCTATTGCCGAGTTGGTAGGTCGTGGCCATAGATGGAGCTTCCTGAGGAGGAGCAGCACGGGCTGGCATCCTGGAAGGCTGTCAGGAGCGTTGACTTCAGCAGAGCTGGGTGCAACCTCTGCAAATTCCTCATAGCTGTAGCTTTTGGCCAATATAGTGCTGCCTTCCTGATACTTATTCTTTTTGATGATTTAATGCAGTGATGATAAAGTGTTGATACAAATGCCTATTTTTACCTATTTGCAGGGCCTCATGCATAAACAAGTTTTATGTTAGTAGGATTTGGTTGTAGGCGCTCAGAATTTAGCCCAAGGGCTGTCAGGTCCGTGCGCCGGGTGACGGCCAAGACCCCCTTGCCTAGCTACTCTAGGCCCTGGAGCCATGAGCCCCCTGCGCTGTCCCGGGCTGGGATGGGGGCCCGGCTGGTGCCGGCCTAGCTGCCCTGCTCGCCCTGGCTCTCAGTGGGAGCTGCGGCCGCGCTGCCTCCCCGCACCTCGGGGACGGGCCTGGGGCGGTCGCTGTGACCCTTGTGATGGGCCTTGGCGTTGCTGGTGGCTCCTGCGGACAGAACAGCCCTCCTGGGTCCCACCTGGGACAGGGCTGGTAACTCTTTAAAATTGAGCTTTGCCCCCCTTGCTCTTCTTTCTTTACTATTTGTTCTTTATTGCTAAGTGGACTTAAGGGATTTACATTAATTATTGTCAGATAAACACAGCTAATTTTGAGTCCTTTGCATCCTGCTGCTTCTATAGCTGCTGCACAGAAATAGAGATAACAAAAATGACATTGCTAATAAATTGCAGTAAGTAAATGATGCTGTATTGATCTGAGTGCTCAGAACAGCCCAAGCTACCACTACATACACCACATTTCTTCCAGACCACTTCCAAATAGCACTCACGATTAAATATGAAATGTGCATCTCCAGTACTGCATCAGCTATTAAATTATGCTTATGGGTATTACTAAGGAAGCACCACATCTTATCTGTATCTAGGCAGGCAGAAAGAGAGTGCCATTTAAGTGGCAAATGGGATGAAGAATATAATATGTTTTACCATGCGCCTTAAATATATTTCATGTTTATATACATAGACTGTTTTAAAAGGGAGAGTGTTTAAATTTCTACCTTCCCACGCATAGGGAGGCAGCTCTATTTTTTTAAATTATTTTTATTTTATTTATTTATTTATTTTTAAACCTAGGAGTCACAGTTGTTGCCTCCTGTTTCCTCTGAAAGTTTCCAGCAGATTAATGGCTTGTTTGAACTCTTGTAACAAGTATGATGAGATTTCAAGGAGGTTAAGGGATCAACCCGATTAGCTAATCTGTTTTAGTCAATAGCAAAGAAGTTACTGCCTGGACTGGGGAGTGATGCTTATCCAGTGGTGCTGCTGTTGCATTCTCATAGCAGATGATGGATATGAAAGAAGAGGCTTATAGCTCTCCTGTTTCCACTCTATCTAGAACAAGACATTCATGGCTTGAATTATTCAAAGTAAAGTCAGAGCAACTGCTCTTGCAAGCTCCCGCTAAGTGTCTGTGGTAACTAGAGACCTGTCATGCAAAATGACAAATAGGAAAGATACTTGCAGATTCCATATATGAAGTCTGGTGTAAGGTGGACCAAGGATACCACTTCCCCACAGCTGTCAGCAAGGACAGGTGATGCAGTCAGGAAAGTTTCAGCTGGAGCAAAACATGAGTTTTCATTGTATTTTCTACACAATAATGGCACAAGGAAAAGAGACTACTGCAGCGTTTGGAGAAAGGCAGTGTTCTAGGAGATGCTGTACAGGCTACATGTACTCTTTTGTACATAGAACGACAGGTTGACTCGGCTGATGCCCGTATGTGAGGAACGTCAGCAGTACCGTGAGCTGAGGCCTGTCTGCCTGCAACAGTGATCTGAGCTGCTGAGACAGAGCAGGCCTGAGAATTCTTGCAGTGCTCCTGTAAATACTGACAGTGAAGCTTGCTGTTTTCTTTTGAATCGCTAGAGGACACTTTAAAAAGCTCTCAAAACTTCAGAATCAGGAATAATTGGCAGTGCAGTGTAGAGGTGTTAAGTTGGAAGCGGAGCCTTGCAGCTTGTGGCCTTCCCACCTGCTTGACCCTGAGACTCCCTGCACTGACCCATCTAATTCATTGGGTGTCCTCGAAAAGGACACACTGAAGCCATAAGAAAAACTGGAGGGGTAGGTTAACTTCCTCTTTAGCCCAGGGGATTCGTTGGTGCTGGCCTAGGTCACCTTCAGAACTGGGAGTAGGAAGTGCGGCGCATTGGGCAGTGTTTAATAGTGCAAAACCAGTCGGAATTTCCTCATCTTGGGAGTGGCAGGAGCCTTAAGAACTGAAAATCACCTTTATATATTTCTATAGCCTCTTGAGTGGATAGGAAAAAAGGATCCACTTAATGGATGTTTAGTTCTGGAGGCATGTGTGAAAAGCTAAAAATATGCTCAAAAATATGGTTAATTTACGTACGTTATTTTAGCAGCCAATAAGATTTAGTCTTACATGTGAAAGTCAAGTTTAATGCTACCCCATTTTCACTCTTTTTAAAGTTCCTTGGAGTTTCCTGATAGACTCTCTAAAGCCATCTGCAGTCAAGAAAATCGGATTTATAGGTAGAAGCAAAGCTGCTGTTTTTCAGCCTTCAGAAGAACTAATCTTACTTTCTCCTCAAGCAATCTCACTGAAGTCACTGTGGAAACCCACACAGCAAAGCAGGGAAGCTGTAATTGCAGTAACAGGCTTTAGGACATACCTTGCTGTGCAATAATTCATGGGCAGGTGTTCTGGCAAGCAGATAGAACTTCAGATTTGTCTAGTATTGCAGTCATGATCTTAATTTCCTTGGGAGAGTGTCATGAGAGACTGCCAAAGCTTTACTGAAGGTGAAGCTGCTGCTTCTCCATCTCCACCAGACCTGTGAGCTGCCCAGTGAAATGAGGTTGCTCTGGTATGGTCTGTTTTCCACAAAGGCAAACTGCTGGCTGCTTCTCACCTCGTCATCCCAGTCCTTGCAAATAATTCATTGAGTACCTGTTTCAGCAAGAGAAGGTTATACTGATTGATCTGCAGTTTTTTTTTCTCCTTCCTATCTGCTCACACACACGCAGAGGAAAAGGTGCGAGGCAGCTGCCCTTCATTTGGCCAGGAGAGGAGGCTGTGAGTGGACTGCTTTTCTTTTAAGTCCCTAAGATTTGATCTCTTGTGTCCCTAGGGCAATAACCCTGCCTTGCTGATGCTGATGGATTTCTTCTTGCTAAAGAAGAAATAGATAATGGCAGAGAGGAGGAAGAGTTTGTATCTCCAAAAGGAAACGAGGCATGAGGAGCATTATCACTAGTTGCAGTTACCTCTGTACAGGAAAGTCTGAACATGGCAGTAGCAGGGGCCTCAGCCCCGAACCTGAGATTTGCCGCAGGCTAAAGCAGCAGCTGCACAAAATGTAGCTGTCACGTGCGGTGTTGGTGTTAGTTGGGCTCTGCACAGGATGTTGGACGAGATGAGCTCCACAGGTTCCTTCTTGATGTGTTATAACAACATAACATCTCAGTGAGTTATGGTAAAAGATCAATCTTTGCACAAACAGCGTGAGAAAATACATCTATATGATTTTCCATACTTATTTTATATCCCTTGGTGCATGTTAATGAGAGAGAGAACTATAGGACACTTCTGTCAGAAATAAATATCTTGTGCAGGTTAACAGGAGAGTGCGGTTTCCAGGAGCTTCTGTGAGGCTTGCTGTCTGATGGGCAGCTCTTGGGCTGAGATACAAATATACTTGGAAGTAAATGGAAAAAATGGCTCTGAGAGAAGATCGATACTGAAACAGGCAGCTTTTGAAAGTCTCGCCGAGTATTAAGATTTGTGCAGAGGCAGCAAAGAGAGGTTTAGAGATAGAGCATGATTGCATCTAATAAGACTCTGAAAAGGGAGAGTGAAGAAGGCTTTCATGCTGCTAAAGGCTGCCCAAAATACTCCCAGAGACACAGAAGGAACACAGAGCAGGCCTGGCCAAAGGAAAATGCATCTCTTGGAGATGTGCCCCTGCTGTTCCTCTGGTGAGGATGGAAAAGGCCAGCAGCTGGAAAAGTCAGGGAAGTGACAGCAGCGGCAGAGTCGCACTCCACTCGCTGCTGCATGGACCAGTGCTCAGCGGTGCCAAGTGTCAAGAACGTTCTTATGAGCCATTAGAAGGACAGAGAGCTACAAAAGTTTCGGCTTTACACTTGTCTGAGGGTCTGCATTAAAGGACACTCGATCAAGCCTGGGACTGCGGTTCCCTCTACGGTTCCAAAGATCTTGTACAGTGACACATGGTCATCGAGGATCCAGGGAAATCAGGAGTCACTCATGACACAAGTGCAGATTCAAAGTGAGAACAGAACTGGATCATTCTGACTTTCCAGGATATGGTAAAAAACAAACATTCTCCATTGCACTTTCCATTGATAACCACATTTATTTTTCTTTTAATAGTGCATTGAAACATTGTATTGGAAATTTACTGCTGAGAGTTATGGTAAGGTTTCTGATATTCCTTATTGTGAAAGTAATAAATACTAGCACAGATAAATATGGGGGAAGGGTAAGCACTAAGATTTATAGCATCCTACAGGCTAGCTTTGGTCTAGGATAAAATTACATTTCCACTAATACTGAAAGAATATTCTGTTTTTATCTTTAACCTTTTACTACCAAAGATTTGAGTGTCAAGAAGATAGAGCTATTTCTGCCTCAAGCTCTAAAATCAGGATTTTTTTCCCCTGTGTGCCTTGAAGTGTACAGTGCACTGCCAATACTGCTTCATCACAGCCATGCTTTGCTATTTGGGATTTTTTTTTAGCACTTGGGCTTTCTTGTGTTACACCATGTGCACGGTGAAAGGTAGCTGCTCAAGGAGGATCTGCTAATGAGCACTGCCCTCCCTCTCATACCAGTGTTGCTGTTACCTTGCGTCTTTTGGAGTACACTATTTTTTCCTCTCTTTCCTTATTAAATAGGAATGTGACTGGCAGCCCTCTTTCTCAAGGCCTTTGCTTTGCTGAGGTGTGAACGTGGCAGAACATGACAGGCCCCTTGGCAGCAGAGTATACAGCTGGGTAAACTTTAGGGGTCACTTTGCTTTTGCTTCATGGCTTTTCACTTAAATTTATGGGTTCAGCTACCTTGCGGAGCGAGGTGTACTTTGTTAACTTTTAGATATAGCCCTTACATTAGTCTGAAAGAGGAAAGTACCAGCCGCAACATCAGTGCAGCTCCAGTCGTGTGTGTAGGCAGAGGGTCTAAGCCCTCTGGAGCCCTTTGGGCACTGACCGCCCATTGCCAGAGCTCAGGAGTGACCTTTGGTGTTTGCAGCCTTCCTCGAGCGCTGGAAGGCTGGCAGTGCGAGGCGCAGGTTCGAGCTAGTGCTGCTCCTCTCATCCATGCCCGTGCGTCCCCCCGGCAGCTGTAGCAAGTGCTCTGCCACATGGCCTGTCCCTGCGGTGCCCTGGGGTGCTGGGGCGCTGGGACCTGTGCTGAGTGGGCCCACGTGCCTGGGCTGGGGAGAAGCTGGGTCATTATTGAGCAGTGCTCTGTGCCTGGTTGTAACGACAGAAACTGTACTCGCCATCTCCAGGCAGACCTGATCGTCAGTCATTTCCAGTTATTAAGTTGCTAAGAGAGATGAGAGTAAGAGAGCATTTAGTTCTTCCCATTTATAAGCCCAATTATGGAGCCATTTCTGCCCAAGCACAATGCTTGTCAAGTCTAAGTGAGAGTAAATATTACAGGCAGATATCTAAGATGGTCAATGACAAAAATATCAGCCTTCTAGCAAGGCTGAAGTCAGGACCCGTGAGGCTGAAGCTCTGCCCGCTGAGCGCTCACGAGCACCCGGCTGAGACTGTTGTGCTCCATAGCAGCTCAGCACATCCTCGAGAAGTGAACCCAGCTCCAGGTGTTCCCAGCGTGTCTGCACGGACACTGCGGGTGACACCTCCCAGGAAAAGCAGAGCCCTGTGTCCCAGGGTGAAGCTCAGCTCTGCGGCAGACATCCCCTCCCTGTCGGCAGCCTCCAGCGGGAGCCTGAGTGCCCAGGCTGAGGTTTCCCCCTATCCACAAGGGTGTCGGACAGTCCACAAGCTACAGTGATGGATCACACCCTGCTGATGTAGGTGGCCACGGCTATCTCCAGGAATGCACTTTTCCTGATGCTTTTCACCATGGAGAATTTGGATGGCTGTTTCATTCCAGTGGGTGTAGGACTGTTACCACAAGCCAGCCAAACCATAGAGACTTCAGTTTATCACAGCTTTGAAGGAAAATAGAAAATTCTTTGCAGTCTACATAATTATTGGAAAGGTAGATTCTATTTTGGCAGTAAAACTGGTGTTTGTTTGGGTAGTGATGACAAGACAAACAGGAGAGAATGAAACAAACATTTCAGTTAATCCCGATTTCTGATCAAGTAGGTTTGGGGCTGGGGCTGGGAGCAGCACATGGGTCGACACAGCCCTGATGTGCGCGGGAGACGGGGATTTAGCAGCTGGTGGAGAGGGGAGGCTTGTGCACAGCTCTAGCCATCGTGCTAATGAGAGCAAAGTGCACTTCCCTGCTCTCCAGTAAATCCATGCTTAGCATAGCAAATGGGATTTGGTGACTGTAGTCTTTAATCACTTCAACTCCGATGTGCTCATCTGAAGGATAACATAAATCGGCTAGAACACACATGTGTGACTGCAGAGCAAGACCCAGCACTGCTCCCTGCAGAAGGGCAGTTTGGAGCTGTTTGTGCTGCGTTGCGGGAGTTTCTTCTGAGAAGCTCCCTTGCTTTGCCCCTTCCTTCTGCATGGTGTTTGTGGCTGCTTGTGTGCCCTGGTGAGGCAGCTGAGTTTCAGTGCTGGCTAAGCAGCCTCATCGCTTCGTATGCTACAGGGTTTTGTTGTTGATGGTAATGCTTTGTGTACTTGACAACCTCTGTCTGGGGTTAAAAAAAAATTAGTTAAAATTAATTATGTGAGATTCTTAGATAGCATTAGAACTATGCAAAGCATCATTCTTCCAAGGCTAAACCTAAAGACACAGAACTGATCATCAGACCACGTGCTGATGTCTCTGAATTTGCTCACCTCATTCATTTGCTGTACTGAAAACTCCGGAGGGCCTTTCAGTTGCCCCCTTTTGACATCTAAATCTTCAGACTGTGCCTAGGCCATCCTCTTGAGCTCTCCCCTAAAACTTACAGAAACATTTTCTTCAAGAAAGCTGAAGTCCTTAAATGTATCCGACACCTCAGCAAGGTGGAGCAGCAGTGAAATCCCTGGCATGGCAAGTTTCAGGAGTCAGCAGCCCTGTGTTTCCCATGCGTCAACCCTGCACCTTGCTGTGCAGAGTCTCACACTCTCACTTCAGCTGTTCTATTTGTGAAAAAAACTCACACAGGACTCACTCAGAGAGCACTTGGAAGTCTAAACGGAATGTGGCCAGGCTCTCTGGGATCCAGGGGTCCCATCTGCTGGCTTGTAGCAGTCGGTATTAGCTGCGTTTTGCTTCACCAAGGCAGTTGCAATTCGGCTACAGTGAGTGTCGTGAAGCTGAGGAAGATTAAGCAACAGAAACCTAAAGTAATGTAGCAGTGACTCAAATTGCATAAATAGAAGTGTTTAAATAGGCTTCTTATCATGAGTTATAACCAAAATAGATGTAGTACCCTCTACTAAGCTCTGTAATGGGCTTTGATAGTAATATTAACATTTATTATATTCAGCTCATGTACTTCTTCTTACCCATTTGTTGTTCTTTCCTCCACAGTATCTGCATCTTTATGTAAAGGTTTTTTTTTTTTTCATTGGGGAGTTACTGTTGCATTAGGCAGTAGCTGGGAACTTGCCTTGTGTTGCTACTTCCTTTGCATGGTGCCCAAAGCCAGCTTAAAATTTCATAACATGCTCTTTTTCCAGTAATGGAACATTTTCTACAGCAAGGACACTGACAAATTCCTGGGCTCAACAAGAGCATCGCCTGTCACTCGCTGCTCCCATCTTCACCCAGGCAGCAGAAGGGAACCCGCAGTACTGGGCATGGGGCCCTCCCAACCCGCAGGACACCGCTCGGCCGCTCGCCAGGGACTCTACCAACAGGCAGTCTTCCCTTCATGGAGGCGTCTATTATTTTACAGGTAAGTGATTAATCTCTGACAAAGAATGAAGATTGCATCTCAGCAGGGAGGCCTATTCTGTATTCTGTCATTTCACTGATTATAAATGCTTACAAATTATATAAACAGAATAAATGATTTTCTTTTATGCTAATTTTGGCCTGACCACCTGCACATTAGGTAGTGCTTAATTGCAGAAAGATGGATTGCAGCAGGTTACAGAGCAGATTTCTTTTACTTCGGCACTCTTCCTTAATTTTAACACTTTACTTTTACCGTGTTGGTATATCCTCTGCACGTTAAACAATTCTATAGAGGAAAGCCTAAACGAAAATGAAGTTTGATTTAATTCACTTCCTAATGAGATTCTAAAGAAACCCAAAAGTCAGCAGCACTATTCAGGGAGCTGTCCAAGTGTGGACATGAGGAGGTTTCCGGCAAGTCCTGCAGCTCTTGGAGTCGGAGCTCTCTGCTTTGAGCTGCACAAGGTCGATTTCACACTGCGGTCCCTGCGCTCACGTGCGACCCTGGCCAGACCAGTGAGCGTCAGCAGGGAGGCCACAGGGCACCGTGGAGGCCGCGCACCCGCCCTGTGAGCACACCAGGCTGCAGAGACTGGGGCTCACACTGCGGTTTGCAGGGCGGCCTGGAGCGTACGCCGGCACCTGGTCGCCGTGGGGCCGTGTGGTGGCTGCTCCACAGCGGGTGAGTTTGCCTTGTTCCCATTGATGCCCGGCCTTCGATCCCAAAACGATTGCTAACCATCCAAGCGTTGTAATGGAAGGTGCAAAGTCAGCCCTGGATGCAAGGTGCAATATGACTGCGAGATCTTCCATTTTTAGCATTATTTTTCTGTGTGTTTCACTTTACACTTGGAGCTGTTATATTCATTTGGAGGCTAATTGCTCCTGAATTCTATGTAGCAAAAAACCAAACCTCTGAAAGACTGTATACTTTTATTATTGTTGACTAATACCTTTTAAACATGTATTATTTGGGTTATAGCATTTTCATCCACGTGCATGTCTTCTGCTATTTCTCCAAATGTTTAAACAGATTTTAAATGGCAGCCAAATATTTTGGGCTCCATCCCACAAAATCCAGTTTAGTCTAAGAGGTGGCTCCTCTGGGTAGGATTGGGCCTTGCAGGAGGATGCGGAAGAGCTGCACAACCCTTCAATATTTATAGCACTTTGACTATTTGGTGGCATTAGAGAAGTGAAGGGAGTGGTGGTGGTTCACAGTGGTAACAGCACCTTTGCTAAAATATTGCAGTTAGCTTATTTTTATGCAGGGCTACTTCAAAGGCAGCTCAGTGCATCTCCTCACTCCATTTGCTTTAGGGTTCCAATTTGCAAATGTATAAAAAATCATACGTAATGCATGGTCTATATTTTTCACATGAATTTTTATTCCCAGAGCAATTCTATTCCCCTGATTTCTAAAATTACTTCATTGCTTTGAAGTTCTTTTAGCTGCTTTTGTTTTAATAAATTCTAATTAACTCTACCTTCTCTTTAAGGTCTGTCCTCGGGAGCTAATCTTTCTATGTTTAATGCACAATAAAATGAGCTTTTTACAATAATAGTTGGAGTGAGAAGTAACTGAAGGTTATATCATGATTACTAAGAGACCATGCTACACTGAGAATGAAACTACTGTTTCATGTTTTTTTTTTCTGTGGATTTATACTGGCAATATTTCTCTATGGAAGAACAAGCATGCAAGCAAACAAAACCTACCTGTGGATTTTTAAATATTTTTCTTGGATCTAGTCTTTGGTCTTGCATATTATCTGCAACCCAGAAAACTTTCTTATCAAATGGACCTACAGTTCATAGCTCTATTGTAATTCACTAATGTCTTGATATTCACACAAAGCCTGCATGTAGGTTATTTCTTAAGTTTTCAAGGGGGTTATTTAACATATATGCATTTATTTTATATTCTAGATGTATATTTTATGTGTGTATAAAATTAAGATAAAATGAAGTAAATATCCATAAAGGAGACAGGATTCCTCACAGAATTGGCACGTGCTTCCAATTATTTTACTTTGATTTATAGCTATTTTCCAAACTAAATTTTAACCTGCACATTATCTCTTAGGAAGTGTTACACTTCTTCACGTTAGATAAGTATATGTGGGTTTTGTTTGAGTTAACACCAAAGAATCTTTCAAATTTAAATGCTCAGTCTCTCGAACGTACCATAAAGCTTAATAGAGGATTTGTTTCCAAACATGAATGCATCTCTTTGAACTGAGTTTTGCTGCATTTATTTTATAAACACATCTTTTCCCCCTAGGGGACAGCATACTTTTATCATCCTCAGTAGAAGTGTAAATATTTCTCTTCCCCCACAAAAGTAAATGAAAAACAAAAACCTTTGTAATTTTCTGTTTCATCTGAAATGTGCTCAGCTGCTTTCTTTATGCTCTCTATTTTTCAGTGGAAGTGATGTTCGTACCTGTTTCTTGCCATGGCCATAGGCTGTGTGTGCAGCTATGAACCAAACAGCAATGGGGCCGGGAGCTCGTGGCTCTGCGCAGCCTCTGCGTTGGCCCTGCTCTGGGTCCTGCCTCCCTCGCAGCGCTGGGTCGCCCCTGGGCTCCCCGCTCCCAGCCCTGTCCTTTTGTTGGCTCCATGGAAAGGAGAGGAGTGGGGAATGCTCCTCGCTGCTCCTACGGAGAAGCCACAGGGATAAACACATACATACATCTAAGCATACATACATAAGTAGAGAGCTGCCATAATACCACACGGTGGATGCAGGTGGTCCCCATTTGGTTTGTAATACTATTAACATTGCTATTGTAAAGATAGAATCTGTCCTTCAGTCAGTTGGTGTTAAGCTCCAAGTTTGGGTGTGGGATGAAGCCTCCAAGGAGTTTGCTGTAGTTTGTTCTCTGACCACACTGCTGTACTGGGCGCCCATGGAGCCAGGCACATATGTATGTACGCAGCCATGCACACAGGCACTTAGAGACACATACAGCTACAGAACCAATCCTATTAGCTAATACATTTCTCACCCAGGAAAGGGTTTTTAGTAAGAATAAGTCCAATTAGAAATGTCAAAGCTCGCCATGTAGGCATTACATTTCAGCTTATATAGCACATCAGTCATGTAGCAGGATGTATTTGCTAATGGTATCACTTCTGTTTGGACAAAATTTCTGGAAGTCATAGAATAAACACAGCAGAGAAAGGCAAAGAAAGGAGGATGGAGACGTGATTGCCTAAAAAATATATATATAAATCCTGCGGCAAGTAGTTAAAATATTTTTTTTATATGAAGAGGTGAGCGAAACACCAAGTTTGAAACGCTTCATTCATGCAGGGATCTGTGAGGACAGTCACAATCAGATAAAAGGATTTGCAATGCCAACATTGAACACTGATAACATCTGGTATACCAATTTTTTCCCATATTTACTTCTCTTCAACTATAGATGGCAGAATATTAACAGAAAACACAACACTCATTCAAAAATTCACCATTTAATTTAATGTTTTGGATAGGCTGTAAGAGGAGTGGAAGTGTATAAGCTATAGAAAAAATGACCATGTTTTGCAGGTTGTCTGAAAATGTTTGATATGTGTTAAAATGCCTGAAAAAGGAGTTCTGCTTTTAGCAATGTTAATAAGTGCATAAACCTAGCAGAAGCAGAAAGAACTTGTGCTCGAGTGTGCAACTTTGCCTGTGC
This sequence comes from Crypturellus tataupa, assembly GCA_034781795.1. Classification (NCBI taxonomy): domain Eukaryota; kingdom Metazoa; phylum Chordata; class Aves; order Tinamiformes; family Tinamidae; genus Crypturellus; species Crypturellus tataupa. The sequence continues at coordinate 887,392 of JAWLRI010000629.1, forward strand.
ATTACATTAATTATTAAGCAGGTTGCCAACAAGTGACGGTAGCACAGGAACTATCTGCCAAGTCTAGTACGATCCCGGGCTCTGCGGCAATGTAATTCCGTGAGGAGATTGCATGTCAGGGCTGCTGTGTGACTCAGCGCGGTGACAGGCATCTCGCTGCAATCGATACGAGAGGGAGAAAGCCAAATATTAATAAAGGATGGTGGTGTCTTGCCCGGGTTCCTTGCTCCTTATAAATGCCTTTTCCCAGTCAGGAATGGGGTCCGAGCTCAGTGACACCGAACTCGAAGTGACATATCTCATTTCAATTATGTCCCGAGGTGTCCACCTTCCCTGCTCTTTTGCTCTTTGCCAGTGCACACAAACAACTTAATCAGATACTCCATCAAACCAGAGTCTGGGGTTCAGTGAAAAGCTGATGGGTTTTTTTTTTTTGAAGAAAAAGTTATCTCACAGTTCACAAGCCTGCTTGGCAGAGCTGTGCTTGCCGCAGCACCACAGCGCTGTGAAAATGTAAAACCCTCATCAACCCCTCAGGCCAGAAAGAGACCCTCACTCATTGCCATAGCTAGTGCCTACACAGGGGGTTCAGGCATATCTGTCTGGAGGCAATTCTGGGGTTCATCCAGGTTGTTACAAGCTCTGTATGTCATTGCAGCAGTAGATTTTGATCTACTGCTAATTAAATCTCTTTGCCTAACTGGCGAAAGGGCCTACCTCTGTGAGTAGGCCTTGTTGACACCATTGGGCTCCCTAGAAACCATTAGCTAAAAGAAGGGTGAGTTCTGCATGACTTCGCCTCTTCCTAAGCTGAAACCTACAGACTCCACCAAACAGGGATGCCTTAACTCGCTTTACGCCCATTCGCAAGCATGGGGAGGACAGTGAGGCACGGTTTTGCATGGGTGATGGCCCATTGGTAGTGTCCTGTGAAGCAACCTTGAAGTGATGGACAAGATCCTCCAATGGTTGGTAGTGATCTGGAGGGCCTCGCTCTCACCCATACTGCCAAAGCTTAGAGCTATTTTTTAGTACATTAAGGAGAGGTTTCAGCTATTTTTTTAATTTTTATAATAAATTTTCAGGAGCCTTGGAGAAACTGACTTTTTTTTTTTTTTTTTTTTTTTTTTTCAAAATGCAGTATTTCTTTCCTTTAAAGTCTGCTAGGTAAAGAAATCATTAAATGGATTACTTGTATAATTATTTATTGGTTCTACAGAATGAAAAATCAGCTCAGTCATTACTGGAAGTTTCTCTCTCTGGCTAAAACACAATTTAAAATCACCTAATTGAAGCAAACGTTTCAGGACTAAGGGAATGCTTTATGAGTGTTTTTCTTTATCTGTCGTTTGTCTAGGGTGAGTCCATAGAAGGAACCGAGAACTTGTGTTACACTCTTTTTCCCCCTGGAGTTTAAATGTGCAGTCCCAGTTCTGAAGACTCTCAGCAAAAATCCTTTTTGCTCTGTGTGTCCAGCAAAGGACATGTATTTCTGAAGATACGATTTCTCTTGAATTCGTCAGAGCTGTTGTAGATGACCATTCTGCTTCCAGTTGAAACACAGGAACATGAAAGAGTCCCTTAATTTTTGTCCTAGTATATGTGAGGGACTTTTCTTCACATTTAAAATTGAAAAATGTTACATTTAACTCTTCTTACTAGTTTTATAAGTCTCATTATATCGTGTTATAATGCTTTTAACGGTTCTTAAGAATTTTAGTATTTAGTGTCAGACAGAAGAAGGCCAGGAGCTGCTGATGTGCTGCATGCTGTGTATGTGAATTCCCAGCCTTTCCACAGTGCAACCCAGAAGTTATTCTCCTGGTGGTGTGTGATGTGGCTACAAACCTGCTACTCGAGGTCTGTAAAGAGGTGGGCAAAACAAGACACACATCACTGTGTAGAGCTGCGTGTGGAAAATGTAGCCTGGGATAAGGAAGTTTATTTTAATATCATACATTTAAGCTACATTTTAAATTACTTGGGCACATAAATAAAATATGTTACTCCCATTTACTTCAAAGGTGTCATGCAATTTTGCCTAAAAGATGTTTGCCTCAAATGCTTACTCAGACTTTTGATGTAAATGCACTTGGTATCCTATATCATTCAGAGTGGATGTCAAAACCTCCTACTGAAGCTTATTCTTTCTTCTCCTCTTTGAATTTTAATTCACTCTTGATTTAGACCATTATTTAGAAGAATATTCTTTAGGGATTTAAAGTTTTGTTGGCTGTCAGAATTAAGTCTCTGCTCTAGTTCTATTGTAATGTAATTAATTATAGAGTCTAATGATTTTTCTCTGTAGAAACATCATAAGGGCATGCTGTGTAGATACTTAGATATTTATCACTTTACCTTTCTTTTCCTAAGAGAATCATTCACATCCTTCCCAGAGCCCAGAGGATCACATTCCATTTCCCTCTCTCTATTAAGACCATCAGTGTGCCCATCAATAGTACCAACCTCATTCCAGCTAGGGAAGATTAGAAACAAAAGGATATTAAAGAAAATGGATTTCTGTCAACATCTCTCTATTCCATAATTAATCTTTGTGGGGATTTTCATCATATTCTAGGCTACCCCTGGACATTTTGCAAGGCCAACTTGTTCCCCATAAAATAAATTGGAAATAGTATTAAAACATCTGTTCTCTTTTTTATGTTATTTTAGGCAATGCACAAACATTTCAGCTTTGCGATACTGAATCCCTTCTGTTTTCAGTCTTACATGAAGAATCAAGGAGGTCCTCATTTTAAAGCAGGCCATTCGTCCAGCATTTCTGTGCTGATTACTACCCTGCAGTTACCAGTAAGGTACTTTACTTTTGACAACCAATTGAATTTAACTGGACTACATTTGTGAATCCCTGTCTGTCAGAGAACACATGCCTGAGCTGCTTTTTCACATCTGTCAATTCATAAGTAAAGGTCATTCTTATTTTAAGATCTCTTGATGTCTATGAATCTCTTTAGTGAACCTACTGAGTGTCAGTTGAATTGCCTACAGCATCTGTCTTTGAATCATGTAGTGAACATGTCACCACCACTGCTGCAATCAAAGCAATGTGCACTGTAGTTGAGACAGGAGCAAGCTATGCTTGAAAATACACAGCTTTTACAAGGAAATAAGGAGTTCTAACAGCATTTTTAGAATCATTCTGTGGAGTTTGTGAATGGCACAAATGATAGTGTTGGCAAGGGGACTTTATGATGAGTGGGGTAGACCCCTAAATCTGTCTCATTTGCACTGCAGGAGAGACACCAAATACTGGTGTCAGCAGACTGAGCTGTTTTATATGGTGTAAGAGTAGGCAAAAATTGTGGTTACATGAAAAGGGCACAGATAGGTTTGCATATCTTTTATCTCTACATATACGGACTTCCTTTAATAAACTGTGTTTGTTCCTGGGTATACAGCCTTTCTTATGACTGATGACGCATGAACCTAGAATCAGGAAACATATAGTTTGCCCTTCAGATTATTTGCGCCTTACACAGAATGCATCATCCTTTTATTTGTAAGGAAACATATTAATTCTTAACACTAATGATAGGCAAAGAGTTCCAAACACAAGCAAAGACTTGTGTTTTATGTCAAATGTTGTATGTTACATGAAGTTAACCTGCTCTTTTTTTCTTATGCTTTTTAATTGTGAGGGATCCATACTTTTTGGCCAGCTGGTTCTTTTTTCTCGTATTTAATTGAAATTGAAAGGTGAAAACAACATGAGATAGTTCATTTTCACATTATTCTCTACCTTTCAGGTCATCCAGTTATATTACTCTGTATGCACATGTACCTGTATACCAAGAGGCACACAGCAACAGTCGCCTTGGACTCAATGAGCTAGGTACAGTATCATATCTTAAAGTGAGCCTGAAATTTGGAATAAAGAGGGCTTCCAGGCCGTGTGTGCACATCATTCAATATGTCACCAAATCCCATTTATAATCTAAACCATAAGCAGCCCAAAAAATAACCTTAAACAAAAAAAGATCTTCTCCAATTTGTGCAATAAGAGCAGAAAATTTCAGCAGGTAAATGACAACTCTTACAAAATCTAGAATTATACGCTAAACTGAAATGTAATGCATGGGTTAATAAACAGGAAAGAGATTTACTTCTAAAACATAATCGTAGACATATAAAGAGGAGATGAGAAACACTAGAGGAGATAAATATATTATCATGTAAGTTGGCAAGTGCAGCAGAAGCCCCGCCGTGCGCTGGAGGAAAAGTGCACACACAGGCACGGACCTGGATGGATCACTAGAGAGGGCTGATGGGAGAGCAGCGCTCTAGAAAAGAGACTGCAAATGAATTGGTTCTGGTTTGGGGGTTTAATGTGGATTTTCTGTTTGTTTGTTTTTACATTTTCAGAAATGTGAGTTTTGGGAAAAGCTTGAAGCTTACTGTTTCCTTTCAATTTTCAGATGACTCATTCTTGCAAATCAGCAAGCACATTTTCTAGGTCAATAGGGAGAAGGTGATCTTTATTTTTTACTTTTTTTTAATCTGTGCCATAATAGCAAAATTAATCATGAGGAAGCACTGTGGCCACTTCTGTGACTCTGTTAAATGATCATCTCTTGCAGCTGTTGCTACTGTCTTGGAGTGCACCTACAGGAGTGAACGTGCACGTCTCTCGCATTAGGATTTGAAGCACGTGCTGCAAGTATTTTAAATAAGACAGTTCTCCTGCTAAGTTGTAGCGCCCTGTTTAACACAGCACCTGTTTTCATTTTTATGAGTAACAAACACCATGTCCCAGGTAAGATGTGCACACAGAATTATCAGTGTTCCCTGATGACCCCAAATGCGCTTTGCTAATTTCCACTCTCTTACCAAAAATACATAACACTAAAGAACTACAGTTTTTATTTCATTTTCATTTTATTGGAAAATAACAAATTTGCCCCTTTCTTTCATTACCAGATAAGCATTCTATGTGACTCAGCTGGGTCTCTTTTAAAGTAATGAAACCTCACATTTTTCTGGTGGGACTTTTTCTGTTTCAATATTTTCATTTTTTAGGGCAATGTCTTTTATGGAACAACAAACAGAACCATAGTAACACATTAAAATGGAAAAAAGAGAACACTGCTATCTGTGAAATGAAAGCTAAAATAAACTGTTTTTATCTTTTTGCATATTAATATGTGTTTCAGCTAAGTAGTCAATAACTTACTCGTTTTTTAAACTTCTCAAGAATATGTAGAACTCATTTGCCTAATCAAAACTGTAATGGTTATTTGTATACTTTAAGTTAGAATAGTTCTACTAGAGAATTTCATTCACTTGAATTTAAATAGAACAGCATGAGAAATTGTTTCTATGAAGACATGCACATGGAGGTGAAATCTCAGTATTTCAAATGTGTATATAATGGCACAAAAACTTAATGACAGCAGAAAGAACAACAGATATTGTCCATTCCTCTCAGCATGCCAAACTATGATAATTCAGTACAAATAGCCTGTATGTGTCATCCATTTTTGTTCAGGTCTTTAATAAGCACTGTCTCTTCACCTTTTAATCAGCACTTGAAAAAACATTTAGGTCTGATTTCAGGCTATGACAGCCTATTGTGCACTGTTTAGCCTACCCATGTCTAATGGCTCTCTCTTGCTTTGAATGATACTTAAATGGAAGACTCACCTAGCGCAAAGCACAAAAACACAAACAAATGTATCCAGCTGTCCCAGGAGGATATGCTATTCCCGCATAGGAAGTGGAAGAACTAGACATGTGGGAAAACCTATAGACATCAATGGTAAAATTTATCTGAGGAGTTCACAGCCACGGCTTCAAAGGCAAGCCTGAAATTGTGAGGAAGACTGAGCATACATGCAAGTTGTCAGATGGCTTTTCCCAAAAGCTGTAAAGATCCTCTGTTTAATTACAGAATAGATAAGTTTTGAATTCCCTGAGTTAAAAAAAAGAGAATTTTGCTTAAATACATGCATCTATATATCAGAACTTAAAGCTGCTTTTTCCTTCTTGTCTGTGTTTTATATTGCTATCCCATCACTTGAAATCACTCTTACGGTGGTATTACCTGTCCAGGGTCCTGCTGGTCAGCTCTCTGGAGAAGAAAAAAAAAAATGGCATGCAGATAGGATACATTCTTAATTTTGTCAGGCAAGGGATCAAACAGCAAGGCTGTGTGATTGCATCTCTGAGGCACATCAGCATAACCCCAGCATCAGGTTTCTGCAGCACAGTCTTGTGGCTGGGATTAGGTGTAGTCGCACATGGAGCATGACCAGGCTCCCGATGGTAACTTTCTGCCTCACTTCTCATCTCCACAGATCCCACATGCTGGAAGCTGGAGTAGACAGCGTGTCTTCATATATGGAACGTTTCCTCACTGTGGAGAAGAAATCAGTAGAGCATCTGCTGAAGACAGCTGTAACAGGCATATTAGATCCATTTTGACAGTGATTGTGAGGAAAGGATGATATTTGAGAATATGAGTCAGAAATTACCTGATAGTGTGAATACACATTTTTCCATATAATTTTATTTGATTTGGTGGCAGGTGATTATTTGCTTAGAAGATATATTTGATCCAGAAATAAATCATTTTTTTTGTAAAATGTATCTATTAAAATATCTCTCACATATAAAGCATTAAGAGTACTTGCAATCAAAGATACAAAATGAATACATGGGCAGATCTGGATATACATGGGAGACATATGAGAAAAAAAAAGAGTTCACATTTGTTCTTGGATTACTCAATATTTATCTCTTGTAATTCCACTTTAATAAATTTTTGCCAAAATAAAATTGGAGCAACACCAATATGTAACTGTGGGCTTGGATGGGGGGAAGATTCTAAGCAAGGCAAAGAATTTGCTAAAAAAGATGGATAATGTAGATCACTGTGAAATGGTTCTGAGGAAATTCAGTGCAGAGGGATAGAGGGATCTGAATCAATGAGCAATTCATTACATTTTCCAATAAAGTTTTCTTCCCTTGATAGACCCTGTCCCTTTTACCCACCGTGACTTATTACAAGTTCTCCGGGCTCTTCCCAAACTGCAGGACTTCGTAAATTAATTTCTTGCTGCTCTCACTCCAAGCTTTCAACATCCCTCACATTTAGTTCATTAACGTTTAATTAAGCTCTTTCTGAGCTTGGTAGCATTTCTTCTTTTTTTTGTTGTTAAAAATAAATAAATAAATAGGACTGCTTAGTGGTTTATGTTAGATACTGCACATTACTCAATTCCGTAATCACCCATGTGTGTCACCACAGTGCCTTCATCACTAGACTCTCTTTATCTGACATGTGGATAATCCTAGGCAAGGAAAAGCTAGCAAACATAATCACAGAATGAAGTATTCACCAGAAATGATTATTTTGAGTGCAGCAAGTCCAATTTGTTCAGTTGGTAGGTAGCTTTCTTCCCCTGACTTTTTGAAAGTTTTGTATACTTTTTTTTCCTAGAATCCGTCTCTATTATGGTAACAGCAGCTACAATTAACACATTCTTTTAGGCTCTCTGACATACAAAAGCATCCCTTGTCCATGCATTTCCTCATCAGCCTGGAGGAAAGTGTTTAGCATTTTAGTATCTCATTGAATTCTTAAACGTTAAGAAAAATTGTCCCAGCAAATACTGGAAGAAACAAAACTGCTGCTGGAATTGTGAAGTTATTAAAAAAAAAGCAGTAGTAGAATAAATTTACCTGTCCTTCCATAAAATAAAAAAGTAATGAATAATAAATATAGAAGATAGTAAAAAAGCTGGAGTGAAGTCCGTCATCCTGTCCCTTCATTCCCATGTTCACATAACTGTCTTTGTCATAGCTGGAGTTACTCATACATCTTTACTGCGACAGTGACTACAGGGAGTAGATCTGCAGAATGGCAACCCTCCCGTTCCCCCTTGTTTCATCTCCAATACGGCTGTGCAGAACTATAAAAAGAATTCCCAGAGAAGCAGATGATGTGTGCCTGTGGTGGTAGAAGGTAAAGAAAGTAAAGGAAAGAGTTCTTACTCCTGTTCTGTTTTATATGTGCTTAAGAATTAAAAGATTAGCTAGTGGTTGAGGTCTCACCATAGGATTGGGAGAGAAGTTCAGTGCCTTTAAGCAAATTACTTCGTTACCTGCATTTGAACCCTCAATAGCTAACTTTAGATAATAACAAAATATGTCAACACTCTGAAAAAAAAAGTTAAATTAAATATGTATTAAATAAGTACCAAAAGAAAAGCAAATGCCAGGCATTAAGCAAGTTATGAATAAAACATTTTACATGTCACCAAGCAATTTAGTTAACTTCCCTCAATACACAGGTAGCAGGTGCTTTCTACAAAACAAGCGTTTAATTTCCTCACATAATTTCGGACGCAGGCAGTGCACTACCCTGACAGTCAGCGAGAAACTGCTTTTGAGTCAGGGGATCCATCACACGTCCCTAAGGGGAGCCAGACTACGGCCGGCCGGGAGGAGGCTTCTCTTCCCTGAGAAAAGCACTCATGTTAGTGGCTGTCTTAACTATTACGGGTGGGTGGGGAGGGACCACAAGGCTGGGCTGAGAAGGCCTCTTCACATCAAAGGCCAAACGGTGACTTGACTCAGGATTGGAGGTGAGTCTGCTGGTAACGTAACTGAGGGCCACGGTGCAATGGTCCTTGAGAAGCCTTTAATTTCTGTGCCAGTCAACTTTTCTTGTTAAAGTCATATGAGACTTTGTAACCAAATCCATGGAATCTCCGTTTCCAGCTGACTGAATATAACCCCCGTGGCCACTTACTGGTCAGCGTTGAAGACTCTTGCCATAAAGCTTTGCAAACAAATACCCTGAGACAAGCATCAGTCACGAGGGGTCAATGGAGCAAAGCCTTGGGCCTGCTAATTTCATTAAGAATGTGATGTGAGAAAAATCTATGTAAAACTGAAAAAGGATCCCGTGGTTTTCAAACAAGCTGTTTCAAAACAGTTCAAGTATTTAAATATTACTATAAATATTTAAATGTGTGAAATGAAAGTGTGTGTGGGTGTAGTTGATTGAGCATCTTTGAAATGAAAATAATGAAAGAAATGACCTCTGCTAAATAAAACAGCAAACCCCAAAGCATGGTTCAGCTGTGAAGCCTTTTGATAGTTAACACTGAATGCAGCAGGGAGCACTGGGGTCAGGGCCAATCTTCAGGAACACAGAACTGTCGCAGTTTGAAATTGCATTTGATTGTTTTAAAGGCAGCTCTTGATTTAAAAAAAAAAGGAAAGAAAAAAAAGATGCCTCTCACTCCTTCCCATATTTTTAAAAACATTTTTTTGAGACTTACTCTTCAAGTTAGGCCATACCTCCAGGAACTCCCTTACAGTCCAGAGTTGACATAGGTCAGTTTTTCAGGTCTTCAGCTCTCTGGGGAAGGTTGGCCTAGTATTTCCCAGCCCCTGGCAAAGAAAAATAGTGGGACAGATTCCAGGGTTTTGCATAGGGTTTAGTCACTCTTTTCTCAGACAAAATGACTAATATGACTGGCTAATGGTGCCTGGGGAAAAATGTGCAGTCTATTTTGAATTTGTAACCTGTATTTTTTCCCAGCTTTTTTTCAATGTTCCCAGTTCTACCAAACTGTTTGCTCCTGGCTCCCCTGGCTCCCCTGCCAAGGCCCAAACTCACTGCACCTCTTGTAGCAGGTGTCTAGTGAAGATGTCTGCGTCTCTCTAACTCATGTGCTAACAGAATATGAGAAAAATGTGTAGTAATGAAAACAAAACAACAACAACAACAAAAAAAAAAAGGTTTTAACCCTGTCAGCTGTGCTTTGGTGTTCTTACATTTCAGTGTGACATTTTACCAATTGAAGCTTCCTTCGTTTCAACCATCTTCCTCCAATGCAATTACATTCAATATGTATCTTGCTCCATTTTAAAATTACCACTGTGTCCTCCCCAGCCTTAACTAATCAGCAATGAATCATAATTTTATTGTACTTTGTGCCATAAATGTATATTGTATCCTGCCATGAAATATCTTATTCATAAGCTTTAGCAGCTGTTCCATATCCCTTTTTTGTTTTATTTCAATTCAACAGCAATGTGTATAGAGCAGGCATGCAGAGCAAGTACTGCAAAGCTGTGTTATCTTTCACCTGTAAATATTTCTTAATTAATAATTTGGTTCCTCCTAGAACTGTAAACAAAACTCCAAAATCTAATAAATTAAAGGATAAATGGAAATATACCCTGAATGCAGAGCCACTTGTAATAGCTGTGCCTGACAAAAATGGGACATCACAGTGTATCTTTTGCTTTATGACTGCCTCGCCACCTTTCTTTATATAACAATCTGAATAAAGAAGTAAGGGAACATGAGTAGAAAGGATTAGTGATAGCTTGGTCAATGATCATACTGTTCTTTTTTCTTTAAGTGTACTTTAAAATTATTTTTAAGAATCACCCTTCTTCAACCCTAAATTGCTAGAGAGCCAAATTTACAGAGCTCAAAGCCAAATGTATAGATTTATATGTAAATGGACTGTAGATCAATTAAAAGATAAACCCAACTTTTATGTGGGAATATAGAAGGAATGAGCTTGATAAAATGTAATTCTCAAATCTTGATCATTATAAATGGTGAGTAGAAACTAATTAATCAGGCAGGTGTTTTATTCTCCAGTAATAATTTTCTGGTTTATGGTCTTCCTTCTTTTTTTGTCTGCAATTTGTCATTGTGAACTGTCCATTTAGAGGAAAGGAGTTGCAGACACAGAACTATTATTTATTAATAGCTATTGTTATTTTAGTGTACTGATACAGATCACATAGAGACATGGGCCAACTTTCCATCTTTTCCTAAACCTTTTATGTCTCTAATTTTGCTAAGATCACTGGAGTTACTGTGCAAGAATGTGAGAAAAGCAGAGACTCACACTGGTATGGTCTGCTCTTGCTTGTCTGCTGATCTGAATATGTATTATTCACATCGACTTGGCAACAGCCTCATAGCCAGAGAAAAAACAGCTGGTGGTTAAAGCACTGTGATGGAGCTCGAGACACAGCATTTTACTTTCCAGCTCTGACACAGGCTTCCTGTTCAATTAAGCAGGACGTCACCTCATCTTGCTGCACTTGGCGTTCCTCGGTTGTAGAATGGGAGCCACGGCGTGCCACCACACACTGCAACCGGGTGTTACAGACTCCTTCTGTGGGAACTCGGCACACAGAGGTGGAACTGCCCTCCTGGCCCTCACTGGGGACAGGGCAGCACGTGACACAAGCCAATTCGTTTAATCGTGACATAAAGCACTGCTGACGGGCTCACTACAGCGATTATTCCTGCACGTGAGGAGTGCAGCCATTAACGCCCACTAGAAACCAAGCTACAGTGATGGAATCACTCAACCTGCTGGCTGGGTGCCGAAGGGCCTTTCCTAGCGCAGAGATTCCTATCATAACCCGTTAGCTGAGTGTCCTTGTTCAGAAGCCACTTCTCCTTCCCATCTATCAGAGCCAGGGGGCACAGGAAGGAATATGTTGCTTACGGATCCCTATCGGCACAAAGCTACCCGGGACGGGAGGGATCTCTGGGGATGATGAGCGTGCTGCGGAGAAGGCAGGGCCTGGGGATCGCAGCCGTGCAGGGCTCTGGTGCTGCAGTTGGGGGCTGTGGCTGGGCTGCTTCTTGTTACCTTGTGTATCTGTATTTACGAAATAAGCCTCATCCAGTCCAATTTACCCATCAAGCAATAAAAAAGGGTTTTGGTGTTTTTGCAGTAGCACTGCAATATTTTTAACTGGGCATTTCGCTGCATAGACAGGGCACGGTAGTTCCCGCTCTATAAGTGGCCCGACTTTAAACACACTTGTGGTTCTGGAAGAATCCTTCTCCAAGCCCACTGAGGGACACCAGTATGGAAAGAGATGGCTCTTGGTTGTGTCCTGAGAGCAGCTTGAAGAAACCTAGCGGCTGTACAGTGTCTGCATACATGGTCACCACCAACAGGCTTGGCTGAGGAAACCTCTCAGAAATTAAGAGTATTTTTCTGTAGATAGGTAACGCATGGAAGAACTAGGCATTACAGGAGAGGAAAAGCACGGTGTAATTGGGCTGCACAGCCAGGAAGGAGAGGCCACGTGCGGAATGTCCCAGGAGGCGGCGGCCGTTGGGGCGAGGCGGCCGTTAGGGCTGGTGGCGGCTGTTAGAGACAGCAGCGGCCGTTAGGGACAGCTGGGGGCGGTAGAGAGACCGCGGCCGTTAGGGGCGGCGGCCGTTAGAGGCGGCGGCCGTTAGAGACCGCGGCCGTTAGGGGCGGCGGCTGCCGTTAGGGGCGGTGGCTGCCGTTAGAGACAGCGGCGGCTGCTAGAGAGAGGCAGCCGTTAGAGCACGGTGGCTGTTATTAGTGATACTGTGATTAGCGGAGACGGTGATGGTGGGTGTTAGAAGCTGTTAAGGAGTTAGTAGCAGAGACATCTTGTTTTTAACCTTCCTCTTCCAACTATAACTTTTTATAAAACTTTAAGCTCTCTGGACAGAATGCTGAGAAGTGAAGAAGCTGCTGAAGTCCAGTAATGATGAGCCTGGGTTTTTGTTCTGCTTTTGACAAATATTGTGTGTTTACTTGTTATTGTTTGGCCTGAAGTAGACTCTAAATAAGACTGATGAATGAATTGGTGAATTTACTTTACACTGGGTGGCTTAAGGGCACATGTGAAGTGGAGGGAGTGATTAGGGCTTTTGTGTACTGTTGTAAATATTTATATGTAGGAGTAGTTGAGATGTTGGCATTTGTATAGTTTCTCATCTGTGTGTTGTTGGAGAAAGGTCTTCTTGATGTTGTGTGGCTTGCCGTGCTGCCTGCTTTGTGCTCCAGCAGCGTGTGGCTGCGAGCTTCGCAGTGCTCATTGTGTTTATGTAGGAGCTGTGAATCCCTGATCACAAGTAGGGTCCTTCTCTAGCATCACAGTGCAAGTTATGATAAATAACAGAGTTGAAATGTTAATTTAAGGCTTCTCATCTTTACTTAATCTTTCTTCTGATGAAATTAGTGGGGGGGAAAAATGTGTGTGTGTGGTGATGGGGATCCATTTGCAGTGTCTTAGTGGAAGTTTAAGTCCCCTGAATGCAGTACGTTGACATGATAGTGCCAAGGATGTGAACAAAAGGACTAGGTCCCAGATCCATTCCTGACTGGATTCCTTTCTAATGAGAAGGCAAATTATTCAGCGATTTTTAAAATAGTTTAAAATCATGCTATACTTCTGATTTCCTGTTTGCAAGAAGACTCCCAGTGATCCTTCTGGCACAAAGTTTTGGTATATTCAGTGCATGATGTGAATGAGCTTTGCCCTATTCTTTGTACAGCTGAAATGGTTAGAGATAATTTTAGAGAGCAGTAGCACTGCTGTGTGGTAGCTGATGGCCTTAAAGCTATGTTGGGATGTTGCTGGACACAGCACAAAAAGAAAGTGGCAGTAAGAATGGAACTTTCTCATCCAGTGAGAACAATATAGCAAATCATCATATATACAGCTTTGAACTTATTTTGAGCCTTTTGATATTTGTAAACATGTTTGGTAGCTTTCTTTCCCATCCTTGGTTTTTATATCTCTCTGCTAACAGAGATGGATGAATTCAGAGGAAAATAAAAATGTGTAAATAGGCTTGAATATAAGGAGAGTAGTTTATCTAATGCAGAGTGTGAAACACTCTAGATCACCAAGCCAATTCTAGATTTAGATCTAGACGTAAGCCCTTGTATTTTTCACATGTCTGCTGCAAGCTGTAGATTAGGAAATGTTATCATTATAAGCTTATACACAACTCTTCCCCCTCCTGTTCAGCTGCATTGCTGTGGTTAATTCAGATACACAAGCTAGCAGCAGGTTAAAAACTAAATTATTTAGTTATTTTTAATAATCTAAAGTGAGAAAGGGAAGTTCTGCAGACTATTTTCCAACTTTCTTAAAACATGATCTGACTTCCCTAGTAATGTAGGTGAGGGGCTAAGTGGACTATATCTCTCCCTCCTTAGTGTTAGTTGTTTGTACTTCGGTTAATGCACTTGGGATTGTGGATGTCCTCCACTTTGGTTGGAATATCTGTATGGGTTCTGTTCTTGCCACTCTGCACCTTGTGGCATAGCTAGGGAGTAGAAGTCTTGTGAATCTTTTTGAGTAATTTCAGCCTGATGTTAATGGAGTGTATTCAATTTCATGGCAGGACAGCAGTTTAGAGCTGGAGCTTTCTTCACATCTGACAGCGTTAATGTGGAAATCCTAAGCCTCTCTATGACTTGCAGGAAATCTTTCCATCTTTGTGTTTGCAAAGGATGTGTTGTTGTAGACAAGCTTACAGGAAATACTTTGTTTTGACCTTAAGGAGATAAGAGGAAATTCTGGCCCTTCTTTAATCTGTATTTTAATCTCTGTATCCCATGACAGGCAGCCTGGAATTGCCTGTCTGCAGTCAGGTCTATGGGACTAGATCCAAGCAAAGAATCCGAGTTATCTAATCTCTGATTAAAAATAGCTAAACTGAGTTGCCCTAGGTGTGTGCTTAGTTTCTAGTTGCCATATCTTGTCCAGTTGTTGTCTACTTCTTTGCCCACAAACATCTTCTGATAAACTCAAGCAACTTTGAGGTTAAAAAATATATATAAATAAAAATAAAATGGGGTGCTATCTAGCATATTCTTCTTATCTCAGGATTATTATACAGCAACTTTATGTAGTACCTGCTAATTAGTTTTTGGGATGCATTTGGGAAATGCAGGCTTTTAAACTCCTCTAACACTCAAGTTACCTATTTTTTCTACAGTTATTCAAATATCTAAATCCTATTTTGAAAATTTAGCTAGTTATTTAGCTAGTTTTGCATCTGCTTATCACAGATTTAGGATAATCCCCATTTTATAATATCACAGGAAGGTGAAGATAATTTTGCTAAAGATTACAGATTGCTTGGATCTTAGGTTGATGTGGGATTTGTAGACTAATTAAACAGGTTACAGTTTGTGAGCATGTCAGAGGTTAGAGCCATTTGCTTTCTGTTCTACCAGTCTGCTGCTGGAGGACGGATGACTTATAATTTCCTTTTCCACAGGACTGGGTAGAGATCTGCATGTTTCCAAACACCCATGTCAAGTGTTGGCATAAACAGGCTACAGTGAACCTACTGGTGCTCTGACACTCCACGGGATCTTGCAGTGCTGATCTGCAAGGATAGTGTCTCTAAACTCAACCTGATGGATTTAGAGTTCACTATTGTATGCAAGGTAAGTCAGAGTTGCTGCTGAGTCAGGGGTGTTGGGTAAGTCACGTTGTTTCAGTGAATGAAATGTGTTTAAGATACATGTGTTAAAAATGTGAGGGTGTTGAACAGAAGATATGGTGGTCAATGCTAATGTACTATCCCTAAATTGCATACTGCTATGTCATCATGCCTATTACCCTTAATTTTTTTTTGGTTTTTGTCTCATATTCAGAGTTTGTCATATCATGGAGTTATGCGTGGAAAAGGAACTTCATTTGTGGTTATTAGTATACTTAGCCTTTTTTGGCTTTTGAGGAGTGGTTAGTTTTGTGTTTACTGAGTATTGTTGATTGGAAATGATAACTTAAATGATAATCTAAAAATCTTTATTGCTATATAATCACACAAGATTTTTTTCTTTCGATTAACAGCACTTTAAGCAAGCTAAACTTCATTATCCTTAAATTTTATATCTGTTACTAATATCTCCGTGTTTAATTTCATCTATGCTTTTTGAAAGGACCAAGGAGTTTTAATACTTTGTCACAGGACACCTGGAAAAATAGTGCCCTAAGTCCCCTTCGCAGATCAGTGTACGTCAGGCTATGATTAACAGATAAGGAAAGGTTATGGATATAGCTCCTACCTTTCTTCTCATTTAGGAAATCAGTGGTGGAGAGAAAGCCATAGTATATAAATTAAAAATCAGCAGCACCAAAGAAAAGGCTATTAAGGCAGTATTTCTTAGAGGGTAGAGAAGGAAAGAGAAAACTCATTAAGTTGTTACTTAATTTAGACTTGATTAGGGAGTTCTTGTGTATTTACATTTTTGTGTGACTGCTTGCTTTAGGATTTAGAAAAGGTTATCAAATTGCCCTTAGCAACTTCTGTCTTGCATATGTTACATTTGCTGCTTGTATGATATCTTTTTCCAAAGAAATGTAAATATGCTAGGGTGATTGCTGTTGTTGTTTGGTTTTTGTTTGGTTGGTTTCTTTTTTTTAAAGCTTGATTTTTTTTTTTTTAAGTTGATGAAACTATTTAATAGTTCTAAGTCTCAACCCATCTTGCTTTCCAAGTGATCTATAAAATGTTTTTCAGCAGAACCCTTCTGAGTAGGGTGTAATGCTTCTTGTAAAGAGAACAGGAATAACTCCTTACACTAGGAGCTTTAGCCTCACAAAGGGAGAAAAATAACGAAGACCTGTTAAAGGAGATTTTTGAGTGTGTTAACAAAAATGGTCTTCACTTTATAAAACCTAATGTAGGTAATTTCGGGTAATCAAAGGATTATGTGGATGTTTTTGCTCCTTTAAAAATAACAGAGCTTGTGTGCCCTTCCTCTAGAGGAGCAGGGGTAGCTTGCCAGGAGTTTGTTTTCCACATTTAGTTCCTGGTTGCTTTGCTCTGCCAAGCAATGATATATCTTGGCATGACCAAAAAAGGTAGCACATCTGAAAAATTGAGATTAAAAACTGTCATGTCTTTAGAATCTGCATTCCAAATGTATCCCTGAACAAGTGACAGTGCATTTCATACAATGATGACCAATATGTACTAAAATTTTCTAGATAATCAGTTTGCAGTCTTGAAATAGGTGAAATTTGGGCAACAAAAATCGCTTAGGCTCCCTGGTTAGACACCTGAAAAATTAAGGTGGGTGAACAGAGGAGCAAAAAGAACAACACAAGGTCAGGCCACTGCATGAGCTCTCTTTAGCTGGGGTGGACAATCTGGGACCATCAAGGCTGTTTCAAGGGGTGTGGAGTAGTGGAGTCAAGTCAGAGTAGGTGACAACCGCAGCAGCCCACGAGGCCTGCTGGTGTGCAGTTCTGATGAGGGGAGCATCTGGCCTCCTCAGTCAAAGGGCTGCCTTACTTGCTCACTGCCACTACTGCTTCTTTGGTGGGGAAGAGTGTTCTTCAAGCTGTGCATTAGAAGCAAGCATAAGTTTGAGAGGTATGTGGGGGCAAGAGTTCTTGGAGTACCAGTGATCAATGTGCCTGCAACTTAGAAAAATTTTCAAAGAAAGACAGCTGTATTCATACAGCGAACCTGATTGTAATGTAACAACTTGTAAATTCCAAAAGATACTATTAAAGATGATATAATATAAGAGCAATACCAATGCAAAAAGATATGAGGAAGCATCAAGGTGTAAAGAGAATGGTATGCTAAACAAGCTAGAAAAAATACAAATTATATAAGATCTATTCACTTTAAAGGTGCTAGGGGAAACTAGAACAGACACTTGTGAAGATCACGCTTTTCATAATGTAGGAAAAGAGGAAGAATAGGAAACTTTATCTTTAAAGTCTTTATCTTTTCTCTTTGCAAGAGAAAAAGGGGGAGGAACCACTATGGAGTATGTTTCATTCACATTTCTAGCAGTGGAAATATAAGAATGTTAAAAAATAATTAGTAATTATCTTAAGGGTAAGCTCTGAATGTATTTTTTCTATGAAGTTATATTTTGTATTTAAAAAATAATCACTTAATAATTATGTTTTAAATTTAAGTTTCATTTTTCTGGTGTGTGAGATTGCTGTGTATTACTATGTCTGTAGTGCCAAAGATTTCTACAGAAGACAAAGTTCTGGTCTGTGTTTTTTATGATTGAAATTCCATTATTCACCCCCGCATCTGTTGTTTTATACCTTATTCAAGAAATTTGATACTGATACACCAAAAATGTTTCAGGGTTTGTCGTTGGTTTTGTGTTTAATGAATATCCACATTATTTGGAATACACCAAATGACAAGTACTTGTGCAAGCAGAAAACAAAACCTTAAAGCAAACAATGTTATGCTAATATGTTGTTTGTGCTAAAATAAAGAAAGGAAATTACTACTTGGCTGTCGTGAAGCTTATAAGGGAGAGGAAAAAAAGAATGCCACCAGAATAGAACAAGCTTCAAAACAAAGTTCCATTATCAGTTTGTTTCATGCCATGTAGTTTCAGTTACCAAAAAAAAAAAAAAAAAAAAAAAATCCTTTTCATAAATACACCTTCAAGGTAAATGCCAGCTCAGTTCTTGAGGTATCGGTTAGATAAAACCACAAGTCTTTTTACACTTCGGGGAGGGAATATCTACTGAGAGTACTGCTTTATTTTGTTACATCTCATCACCATCTTGAGGGGAAAAAATGAATATGTATCATCTGTTATCTTGTCATTTTTGAGCCAAACACCTTTAAAATATATATATATATGAAATAACCTTAGGGATTTCAAGACCTGCATAAATTCTTATTAGAGCAGTGAGCTTGGAGGCCTTGCATTTCCTTTAAATCTGGTAAACGCTGCTCCTAATGTATGAGGCTTGCCTTTCTGTATACTAACCAAAGGAGAAGAAACAGCCTAGATGCTTCTGTCAGAACAAGATATGTTACTTAAGCGTATAAAATTTTAAAGCTGGTAAATCTATTTTAAAGCTTTCCAGAATCTTGAACAGCAAATTCAATAGCTGTGGTAGACAAATTAGGTGTAAAATACACTTTCTCATTTGGTCTGCAACACTAATTTAATTAATAATATGTGGGGGAATTTTTAAAGACTTGCTATGGTTTGTATTTAACTCAGCTTTTCAATCAGTTTAAAAGACCTGAGGATTGAAAACTAGGAGAGAAGTAAAACAGAGTTTTCAGGGGTCTAGTTGGAAAGCAAAGATAAATAGTATAAACAATAGAGAGCAACAGAGAGAGAGAGAGAGAGAGAAGAAGGAAAAAAAACTTTGATCTGTAAATGAATGCTTTGATCCAAACCTCTAAATTTTCTGGGATTGCTCTTTCTGAAAAACTTGAGTTTCCATACCACATAGAGATCAACAACAGTGATGTTCTCTACATTACAGCTCTTCCGCACAGTGGGAAATACCTAATATGCCAGAGGCAGATTTCCTTAAATGGGTGGGAGTCTGTAGGTCTCCTCTGCCAGGCAGTTCCTGATACAGTGCATGGCCAGGGTCACACAGGAGAACAGCATATCCTGTGCAGTGGTGTTACCCATAGTCAACTATGACCCAGGAGAGGGCTGCATTTCAGAAATAAAAAATTTACTTTGACCAAGTGCTCTGCTCAATCTAGGCTTCTCAGTAGAGAGATAAGTTTCTTCCACATTTACAAAAGCTGGAGAAGAGATATTTGGATTTGACAAGGACACCGTGCAGTTACTAGACTCAATTCAATAAGAAATGGTTCCATACTACTCAAAATGAAAGCAAATTGATAGCTTATCAATTTGAGGACACTGCTTTATGTTCAATATAGCTGTACAAATCAAATCCTGTGACAATAAAATAAATAATTCAGACAACCTGTGATATGAACCATCTGCTTATCCTTTTTACATAGCTGTAGTTATTTTGTGGGCAACATGGAGGTGTGTACTTTAAAAGTGAAGATACGTAACCTTCCAGTATGACTTTCCCACATAAATCAGAGTATATTTTAGGATGTGCTTCTCTATTTCGATGCAACATGCCTCTTTTCCTCAAGTTTAAGGCCAGTGTTTTCTATTCTGGGAGACTGTTATGTTTCTGTCCACCTCTTCTGAAAACATCTCTTTTACTGTAGTCAACTTGAAGGCACCATGACCCTGCACATCCTCTAAGACATCCCTCCCCTCCTCTCCCCACCAAGTTTAAGAATGGTTATTCTGAATAATTCAGTACATTGGAAATCTTTGTTCTGTTCAGTCGGGCTGATGTTCATTTTTTTTTTTCAAACCTGAAAGCTGAGACCAATAATGTTATCAACTTTACCTGCATTTGCCAAGATAATATTTACATAATACAGCCTGATTTCCAATGGAAGAAAACCTCTGTAGTAGAAAGTCATAAAAAGTATTGCACTGGAGCAGCATTAAATTATAGAAGACTTTACCCTGACCATTGGTTGAACTTTGTTACCAAATTTAAGTGAGATACTGAAAATCAAACACTGCAGCCTCATTTTAATTGTCTGTCCTCCAACAGAGCCTAGTCTTAGAGATGTAGTTTCCATTTTTTATCTGTATAGAAAGATTCAGCAACATGCTAAGAGAACTAATATCATCTCTTTACTACTTATCTGATACAGTCTTCAAAATCTAGCTTGTATGTTTCTCAGTTGAACTTATTGATGTCAACATGCTTCTGGGAGCACTGATGGTTTATAGTTAACTCTTGTTCCATGGTACTGCTAAAACCAATGTCACTTATTAAATGTCACTATGAACTTCTTAAAATTACCACCTACCATGATAAGCATGACTGTCTCCCTCCCAGGAATGTGTGTGTGTCCTTTCATTACAGAAGTACTCTTCAGGTCTCTTCTATAGAAGAGTGTATGTGTGATTGAAGCAAGACACTGATTTGTTATGGCTTTGTTGTGTTTTTGTGTGTGTAGCGGGTTTTGTTTTTTGGGGAGGGGGGGGGGGTGAAGAGGGGGTTGAGGAGGAAAAGTTGGGTGTTTTATTATTTGTTTTGCTTTTCTGTGTGTAAGACTTGCTTCACCTGGCAACCTGTTCCTGACTCCCTTACTGCTATTTTTTCATGAGCTTGAACTGGTCAAATGTACAACCCAAAGTAATTACGAGAGTATGAGGACAATATTTGTTTTTGTCCTTTTAAAAATTTTAGATGTTACGTATAGTTGTGATAACCAGTTTCAAATGTGACTTTTTAGTTGACAGCATGCCTTCAAATATCAAGTGAAACTAATTTTTGATTGATGTGCTATGCTTCTACTTTCACTGTCGTAAATTAAGGATAATTGCATAATTGTAACAGAGATACTGTAGATTTACACTGGTAACTTGGCTTACACTGGTATGATGATAATTAGGTTTTACCCTCTCCCTAAGAATTAATTGTTTTGGGGAATATATTTGTAATTACATGTTGTTACTTGATGAAACTCTGTAGAGGTGGAGAATAGGCATTCTTCAACTGCTTGACTTGAGCAAGTAGCAAATGAATTGAACTGATTTGTTCAGAAGCCATTTGACTGAATCCCCGGGCAGGTAGAATTTGACTAGTTGCAGGACTATATCAACACTAAATAAGAGAAGGAAAACATTAACCTAATAATTTATTTGTGCAGCATCTTTGTGCTGTTTTTCTATGCATGCACCCTACTGCATTTCAGTGTCATTCTGTTTATTCAGATAATTAATTCTGAATATTTTACAATCAAAGGTATCCAAACTTGATTTTATTCCACATAACACATGTTGAAAAGAGGAAATAAAATTTGTAATGAATGAAAAACTTTTTTTTTTCCTTCTACAAATAGAAGGATGTTGTTCTAAAAATAGCCACCATGTGTGCCCTTTGCCAAATATCTTTAACACTGCAAAGTACTTGGAAACCATTTCTGTGGGTGTAAGAACTTAATATGCATTTTTAATGACTGTGTACTATGGACACAATGTGAAATTACATGGGAGATTATTTGATCATGTAAAGATGTGCCAAGCAGGTTTGCATGAAAAGGACAGGAGTACTTTCTTAACTTGCTCAGCAGGTATACAATATACAGCCAAAGTAGTCACTCCAACTCTCTCCCCTCAGAATCTTTGTCTTCTTTGATAAAATGTAATTTGTATGCTGCCTGGTGACATTGAGCATATGTCTACATGGCATTTTAAAGTTCCAGTTTCTACGTACATTCAGCAGTTAATTTGTCAGTTTGGTGAAAGACCCTGAAGAGCTGTTATTTGATTAAATGATAAACGCTCAAAATTATTTCACCAAGAAAATTGCTACAATTTCTTACCATTATCAGTTTGGCCTCTGCTATGAGGATGACTACTCTTTGTGATGAGTCTGTCCTTCCATTGACAGTTATGGTGCGACTGAATGCAGTAATGGATAGGGAGTGGTGAGGATGTGGAGTGCCATGTACCAGGCATAAAAATGACGGTCAGTAGCAAAGGTCAGAAGATGCTGGTATTTATTATAGCAGTAGCCACTCAGTGTTTAACCCTAACTTGCATACCATTAGGGAGTTGGCTGATTGGTAAAGAAACATTGAGTCCTCAGAATGTTATAGTGTGAGTTGAATAGTAATAATAATTTAATTGTGTGACTTGAGGGTTCCTCAGCCTGATATAGTACCACTTAAGGATTTCCTTATTCAGGAGAAATGCTTGTGACCAGACTGACTGGGATGATCCCCAGACGTGCAGCCTTTGGATCAGTGAGTGGGAGGGAGGTAGGGGGCCAGGAGTAAAATATAGAAATTAAATATGGATCTCAGTTCCAACCTACTTTTATATAACCTGTCTGACTACAAATAGATAGGTTTTACTGAATGATACATCCTACATCAGTATGACAGTTTTGTTTATCTTCTCTTCCTTTGGTAACATGAGAGAATTCTCTATAGATGTCTTGTGGGTCACAGTACATCTAAATGAAACAAATGGAAGAATAGTTTCATATTGTGAAATAAGACTAGGAAAGTGATAGGCACAGCTTCACAGCATCATTTTAATGGATTAGTGACTACAAGAGTAGGGAGGAACAGCTTTTCCCTTCCTTCTCTCCATGAACTAGTAGCACTTGTTCCTCTGGTCTCATGGTCTAGTGACAGAGAATTTCTAATCCAGGCATTCAGGCAAGGTGTACATGTGTGGATGCCATGCAGTATGTAGAATTCAAGACTACCTTTTTATATTGCTCTTGGAAAAACTAATTTTAATGTGCTCCCAGTGAATATATACTTATTTATTCTTTCTTCAAAAAATGTATAAAATGTATCTTTCCTTAAGACTGACAGCCTGAATTCACACACAAAATAATTGGCATTGACTTAATTGGCATTGTCTTTGGGCAATGCCACTTATTGCTTAATATGAGTCAACCAAAAAATTTGCCACCCCACCATAATTGTTTCACCAATGGCAATATATTTTACTGTGAAATTTTGTTTGTTGCAAGAAGGATTGGGATCTTTATTAGTCACTGTGCATTACCTAGTCCATTGCATTAAAAATATCAAGAAACTACACTCCTAAAAGGGGGAAATTTTATGTTTGGTTTCAGAATGGCAACATATACACAAAAATGAGTCTGGTATTGCACACAAAAATGAGTCTGGTATTGCACACAAACTTAAGCATCTTGAACAACTTGTACTCAGCTTTCTTTCTAATTAAGAGTTGATAAATACTAAGCCCTACTCATTATTTACCATTATTGCCCTAGTTTCATCTCATGGATATAGAAGATTAACATACCCAGCAAGCAGACTGAAAAATTGAAAATACTTGTGTGAAGAATCACTTTGTATACTTAATATGTATACTTAATATTTTTTAAAAAATTCCATATTGACTGATGGATAAATAATGAATCAGGGCTATAACCTTTAGGTTTTTATTTAAATAATCTATTGAAATACAGACTGCATGCAAAAAAAAAAGTGTAGCAGACTCTGAATTGAAAATGCAATTCCATTCTTTCTCAGTAATGAAAAAATGTAGGGATACAAAGTTTCAGCCTCATACAATAACATATAGTTGCTTTCTTGATGCTTTCAACAAGGAAAATTTATGTATGCAATGACACTATAAATCTTAACAATTAAATGTAGCTAGGATAAAGTACAGGCTTAACAACCACCCGGTCATATATACATATGACTCAGTCAACAGAACTTAATGATACCAACTCTAGCTTTTCGAAAAGGAAAGGGCAATCTCATCAGAAAGTTCATCAAGAAAAAAGTTCATCTGGGCATTTGCTGAGACCAGTTATCCAAAATTTTAGTAGGAAAAAAAATATATCAGGCAATGGTATGTGGCAGTAAGGAGCAAAGGCTGACTTCAGTAGTGATATAGTTTCATTTTTTGATCTGGTTGCGCATACTCTTTAGCAAGAACTATTCCAGTGAGAAGTGTATATGGGTCCTCCATATTTTATTGGAAGTACAGGCTGTGTGTGCAAGGTGACTTTTGAATTTTTTTATCCTTTTACCTTAATCAGGCAGTGCAGACTTGATCACATTTGTTTTGAAAATTATCAGCATGCAACAAAACATTTTAAAGGTAACTATTCCTAAAATACGGCTGTAAATACAGTAGACTGAAGGTGTGTGGTTTTTTTTTTTTTTGAGGATCGATATTTCACAACAGAGAAAGATATCTGTTTTCAACTATAAATTTATAAGCAACATTTCATTATGTCTATTTTCATAATATCTCTTTTTATCTCCTCTGTCAATGTTTGTCTCTATCATATAATGTCTTATGTCTAAAGTAAAAAATCCGTCATTATCATAAAAGGGAAGAAATATGTTAACAGACCACCTGCTGATTTATATTTGAGGCTTGAGGCCCAAGAACTACTTCTAAGCACTCCTGTCTAAAAATAACTTCCTTTGTATTAATTAAACAGTAGGAGTTACCAAGGAATTTGTTTGCAGTAAATCTCCATGTCTTGTCCATGTGAGATTAAGTAAAAAGAGTACAGGCAAGAGAAGCAATATTCACTATGTATCTTTGAGAAGACAAAATGCCTTTACAGGTTCAAGCTTCAGGTTAACACTGTCTTGAAGGGTTTTTCTTTTTTTCCTTTTTTTTTTTTTTTTTAAAGTCTTATTATCTCAGGGGAGTCAGCAAGTTAGAGATCGCGAGGTAGTGACAAAACACTTGTTGTAATAGAATTTGTAATTTCCAATTATGTGAATGGTTATTCTCTGTACTCTATAATTTCACCTGCTAACTTGCATGAAAATGGAAAATTACCTTGTTTCAGAAGGATGCTAAGTCTTGGTTGTTACTCTAGGAACTATCTCAAGTTTAGACTGTACCTTTTTTCTCAAAAGATGATAAGTTTTAGATGACTAGATTTTTGAGCCATTTTTTTTTTGTAATCTCAGAAATAGAAAAATGAAATGCACACTTGAGACATTCTTAGCCTATGAAGACAGTGTTGAAGTTATAATGAAATTACTAAGATGGGAAAGATAGTTTTAAAGCACAGGAGTGTTGAAAGAAACAAGCTAGAGATCTCCTCATGTACAGCCTCAATAATACAAGTCAGAGTTAGCTTTTGCCTTTAGCTCAACAAACTCAACTTTCTGTCTGTGCTGGGCGTCAAAGAATATGCACTACTGAGAAGCTTTTGGTGAAGTATTGTTTCGAGGAAGGCAAATCTTACTGTAAGAAGGAACAGATCTTGCTGCCTGTATAAATTTTAGGTTCCAATGCAGTATTCAGCGACAAGCTATAAAGATGAATTAGGTAGGTTCTTGACATCTAAATTATGGTAGATCTTTACTATTTATGTATCGGTGTCAAACAATGTTTGGGTTAATAAATTTGTTCTTTCAGATGCGAGAAATTTGAGAAGCAAACCATTTCTGTCAAAGGCAAAACAGTGACTCTGTAAGGGCCTTTGGAAAAGGAGGTAAATTGTTTGGTAGGACACAAAAAGAACGGAGGGGGAAAAACTCCACTTGGAGAGATGAAAATATAGGAATATCATGAATATGTATTTTTATATATGTGTGTGTATATATATATTTGTGTGTGTATATATATATATTTGAGGCACAGAATGAAACTCCATGAAAGAAGGAATTGGGAAAGAGAAAGAAAACAGCAAAATAGATGCAGCATTGCATGAGAAAAGAAAAGAGGGCAAAGAGAAAAATGAAAGATAGAAATTTTTATGTGTTTATATTGAGATAAATGCACTTATGTTGAGTTGCTTCCTACCCTTTTCCTCAGTTCAGAAGAAAAAAGCAGTGCAGAATCTATGTGTAAAAGTAGGGACTGTGTGGTAGTTCCACATTACCCTAAAGGATTTGGTGATAGATGTCTCTACAGACTCTACTATCTGCACTAGGACTTTCTCAGGTCAGACCTGCATATTCTACTCTTCCAAGTTTCTCACCAGAAAGCGGTATAAAGGAAATAAGTGAACAATTAAAAGCCTTGTCTTCATATTTTCTTAGCTCTGTTAAGACTAATCAGTACTTTGTCTGTTTGTACTTACTGTTTTTTTTAAGATTCCTGCTTTATTGTTGACATACCAATTATTTTATTTTTTTCTGATGAGAAAAATAAATGAGGTTTTCCATATATGTATTATTTCCACACTAATTTATCTTGAGTTCTTAAAGAAAAAAAGTAGTGTGTGTTATTTCATTTTGACATTGCAGTTGCACTTACATGTGGCAGATGGCAGTGATAAGTGAGCTCAAAAAATCGCATGCAGTATGTAACACCTGATGTTAAAAGACAAATAATTACAGTACTTAAAGTCTATGACAGCTGTCAGGAATAAAAATGTTACTTCTTGCTAATTGAAATATGCAGGGGATGTGGTACACAGAATAGCATAAGTGTCATGAACTCTATTCTATACAGTCTCAGAATTAGGCTTTTTTTTGTTTCTTTTTCGATTTTTTTGTTTGTTTGCTCGTTTTAACTGCTAGGATATGTATTAGAAAGCATTTCATTACTTAATAGAATTATTAAAAGTTACCTATATATTAACTTGGTTTGTTTGAGGTTAGGGATGATATCTTTGCAAACTTAAAATATTAACCCTGTACCCATGGTGGGGGGGGAGGCTTTATTTACTATGCTGAAGAGATTACACCGGCACAAATGACTGTGCACCTAACTTTGATGCCCTGTCTGATCTGTGCATGTATTACTGTACTGTACTGTTTTCATCCTAGCAAAACTCAGAAATATGACTGATGTTGCCTTGAAACAGCTGCTTGCACAGGTGTTCACCTGCGTTGATGATATGATAGAGTGAACATAGAAAACAGAGGCTGGACTTTTGATGGCATATTAAGGAAATACCTGAAACAAGTGGTGATGGTAACAATGGGTAAGCAAAAATTGCAAGACTGATGAATTAATACTGTTAACAAGTGCTGAATACTTTTAATGTATAAGTGAGAGCAAGATTTGTTTTACCTACTCTTCCAGTGGAGTTTATGTAAAGCCTGTGGGTCCCACCACATTCCAAGTATTAATTCAGAATGTTTGTGTTTTTCAATGTCTGTCTACCTGTAGAGATGCAGATAGTGGAAATGCTTAGGTAGGCCTAAAAAGTGTGACTAAATAAAGGCTTAAAATAAGTTACATGACCTACCTAGGAAAGCGTGACTGGATAGTGTGCCACTGGTGGTTCACTGAAGTGTGCAGCTTGCTTATTCATTGAAAAGGTTATGCTAATTAGCTCTGTGCATTATGCCTTGCATTACTTAGGTTTAGTTGAAAGCACTTGCAATCTATCAAGGATTCTTCCTTTTACTCAAGGTAATGCCTATACACTTGCTGATCCATTTTACTCAGGGATTTCTTCTTGGAGGGCGGAAAAGGTTTTGATGTTCTTTTTAGCTCTGACTTGTTTCTTCTACTTTCAATGCACTTTGAATAGAATTCAACTGAACAAACAGAAATAATGAGAATAATCTCCCTGTATGTTCAGAAGAGACTACATCTGATTTATAATTTGACAGATTCTGGTTTCAGGTATATAATTGTCACTTTTCCCCAGTTCAGTGGTCTAATAACCTATGAGCCTCTGGTACTGGTACTGGCTGCCTACTTAATTGAAATAATTGAGAAAGTTTCTGTAACAACTTGATGTGCCCTGTCACATTTAAATTGCATTTTTAAAACAAAGAATACTAAGGTCTTTTGTTGTCTTAAGTCATCATTGGGCAGAGCTTGTGAAGCTGCAGTTGAAGATCTGGTATAAAATAGAACCTAGTCATACAATTACATGATAAATCACACAGGCAAGGGGATTGCATTTTTAGTGTATCTAAATACTCAAAAATGTTACCTAGGCACTCTGAAACCTATTTAAACAAATATGAATTCACCTACTTTTCCTACAATTTTATTTTCCACATGCAAAAGCAGATTGCAGCTATAGAATGTCAGTAGTTTTTCATGTGGGGACAAAATATTCTTTTTTATGGCCCTCAATCTTGTATTTCAGTTCCAAGAAAATTTCTGTCATTACTCTCCGTAGTTTTTTTTTTTTTTTTTCCTCACATATGTCATATTTATCTTTTCTTACCTGAAAGAAGCAATTATTCAGTTACTTCATCCTTGTTAGGGGATTTCTTTTTTGGCTTTTTTAGTGGATTTACTTTCTGTCCCTTACCTCATCATTTTGGGGATTCTCTGTGGCCTCTCTGATCTTTCCCATCCCCCTTTTCTGTGCATTAATGGGAATTATCAGTTGTGCAAAGTGTTACTTACCTTCAGGGCTGATGACAATAGAATGTTGTATGTATTGATGACTGTACCTTACATGGCATACTGTCTGCATCTGTCTGCATTTTACACAATGGTTGTGGCTTCTTGGGACATGGCTGCTCAGTAGGCAGCCCTCCCAGTGTCAGCTGCTTGATTCACATCCCTATGAAACACTTGTCATTTACAACTAGGGTTCCCTGGGGGATGTTAGAAAAAAGCCACATTCTTTATTAAGTTGCTCTGATAATATCTGAAGAGATATCAAAGGAATATTAAGCGAAAGCTGTCACAACATGAAAGACCCAAGGATTAGTACAACCCCTGCATTAGCACAGCTTGCTTTTTAGAAAAGTACTACATTGAAACTAGAGAAGTATTTCTCTTTACTTACAAAGAGCAGCGTAGAGCATAATACAGTTCTTTTCCCCTAGCTTTAATATCTTTGACATATAAGAAGAGTCTAGCTGTGTATTCTTCTAATCCAAGAGGCTTAATTGGTCTGTTGGGCTGATGAGTTTTTTTTTTCTTTTTCCCCAAGAAGTAGTGGCCTTCTGATTGCCCTGTGTTACATCTGGAACTGAGCTCTTGTAGCATAGCTATAGGATCAGAAATGTTCAAAAGGATATGGATCTCTGTTCTTTCTTCCACTCTCTTATGTGTAGAGGCTACCTGGAACCTTTGAGTGGCTTGCGGTTTCTAATCCCTATTTTTTAAGCCATATACTGTTTTTTGGAAATACAGGTAGTTTATTTCTTTTCTTCTATTTGATGATAATATGAGTGCAAAGCTGGACCTTCTCCATGTGCAGTTGATAGCTCTCCCTGAAAGAGAGTGGAAGTCTGTCTGCCTATTTGGATCTCTCGGGGGAAAAAAAAACTCTTTGGATCAGCAGGGCAATGTGTCTGGGACCTTGGAATTTAACTCTCACAGGCTCCCAACTCCTAACTCCAGAAACTCAGTAAAATTAAGCTTAGGTGATCACCAATTTGGTATTGGATGAGTGTAGTCTAATGAAAAAAGAACTATCATGCAAATATATATTTGTATCATACATATTTCAAAAGTTTCTGTGGAGATCTGAAGCCTTCAAGATCGGAAGGGACAAATACAAGTGTATAGCAGTGTTTTCATTGTCTGAATAGGACTGATGCCTGTAGGGAGATATGGAATTAGGTACAGGAGGGTTTGGGGAAGAAAATGTATGTGTGGTGTAAAACAAGCATGTCCCAGTCAGGCTGAAGGCCCGGCCCGACGCGCTCATTACACCTAACAAGAACACTCCAGAACATTCCAGAATCCCGAAGGTGGGGGCTGGAGCAATCTGCTCTGGCCAGCGGACCGCCCACCTACGGAGCTCCACCAGCCGCAGGGATCACAAGACTAGCGTACATCCAATCCAGTAGCTTGTTCCTCCCTCTTCTCCTCCCCTTTACCTGCCCTATATAAGTTGTGTGTTTCCAGAATAACGTCGGCTGCTGATTGTAACTCATATCGAGTCATCTTTTGGCAGTCCACGCCAGTCTCCCCGGACCCGTGAGGGCGGCTGGCCTATCGCATTCTCCTCACCTAACCATCTGGACGCGGGACCCGGAGCAAGGAGGTGCCACTACTGTCGCTTCCCCCAGCGACACAGCATCAGGGCGCGTAGAGTGAGCGTCCCAGCATGGTCGACCAGACGACCTGGGCGAGGCACGTGCGCGAGGCATGTGCACGACCAGCCTCAGATGCCAGTTCACTCTGGCTGTGGAGATGGTCTGTATGTTCTTTTACATATTAATATCCTGTCATCCTTCCAGGTGCAGGAGTCCAGCATTTTCAAAAGTTGCTGCAGCTCAAATTCTTCAGTAGATATATTTTTTTTCATGTGTAAAAGATCTGTTGAGTAGAGGAACATGTGTGTGTCTTAGTTCTCTTGCTTCCTTATACACAGGTATTGCATTAGGATCATAATGGCTTATAATTAACCTACCCAAGTGCTTACTAGTGCAATTCATATGTGCTTTATTTAGGAAACTAACAGAGTTGACTCTTTCAACAAGGAGCTGAGTAAATTCCAGGTACCTGAATTAGAGCTCTCCCTTTGTGGTAGCAGATTGAGCTTCTGAATCACCTAACTCTCCATTCTGCTTTAGCATTAGTACAAAATAATTCTCCAAAGGGAAGCTTTGGCTGCACCCCAGAATAATAGTTATCTCCTTAAGCAGAATTTGGCTTAGGATACAAAGTAAGTCTGTTTCAATCCATATTAGTTCATAGAAAGTGGGAGCTTAAGAAGGTATTATATAGCACTGAAGCAATGGTTTCATGCTTAGCCTTCTGCGTCTAAGATGCAAATGTCTTGGGAGATGGTGGAATTGTCTTAGGTGAAAAAACTGCCAGCGGTCTGAATTTCAGATAAATAAAAATGATCGTTAGGAAGTTTTAAACATGTATTTAATTGCAGAACTCCTGCTAATATTTGAGTATAAAGTACAGATAATTCAGTAAACCTGAAAAAATAGGAGCAGATGAGTTTTTGGATTCAGTTTGCATAGGTGCCTAGTTTTTGGTAAGGATATTTACATGTAGGACTGGTTTCCCTTGATAAACTTGAGCAGAAGATTGCGCTGCTGTTCACAGTTATTTTTAAATAGTCAAGAGTCAGTTTCTCTTTGCTGGAGAATGATGTCCTGCGGCCGTTCCCCTCCCCTTTAATGAAAGAGAGGGGGAATATATTCTGTAGTATAGGCAAGGGGCATGAAAAATGGCAGTATCAGCAGTGAAACTGCAGACTGAAGGAATGGGAGCCTTTTCCTGTAGTGCAGCAAGAGGCCAGAAGAATCTGGAACGAATCTCCAATAAAGCCGTTTCAGCACTGCAGCAAGGGTCCACCCTCTCACATGGGTCTTATATTTTCATTTCTGTGAAGATTTATACAACAGCTGCACATTTATGATTATGATGATACAAGTTTCCCCTTTTGAGGTATGAAGCCATTATTACAAGGCTGTCCATATACTAATCAGACAAGTCTATATAACAAGACGTGTTTGTGCATGTGTATGATCCTAACACTAGAATTTCGTCTGGTGGATCTGAGTTTGTACCTTTCACGTTTTACAGAGCAGCTTATTTTCTCACACAGTACCAATTGCCTGTTTTTAATGCTACATATGGGTTGTTACTTCGACTAGGAAAAGATCTATTTTTGTGCGACCCTCTTCCATGATGAGTCTGGGCAAAGCACTTGTAAAGAATCTGCTAAAATTTATAGGAAAGAAAAGATATTTTTGCACCAAAAGTTCTACAGGAACTTAAGGAAAAATTTTCTGACAGTGAGAGTGACAGAGCACTGTCACTGCCCAGAGAGGTTGTGGAGTCTCCTTCTCTGGAGATCTTCAAGACCCGTTTGGATGCAGCCCTGTGCTCTAGGTGGCCCTGCGTGTGCAGGGGAGTTGGACTAGATGACCTCTAGAGGTCTCTTCCAACCTCCGGCATTCTGTGATTCTATGATTTGCATTAATACGATTAATACGATTCTACATAGTGAACTTTGTTTTATTTATAGTCTCACTTATTGCATTTTATTGCCAAAACATTAACATTTTTATTTTTGTACTACAAGTGTGCATAAGAATTGGTCACTATTAGCAACCTTGACATTAAAATAATGGACTGGGTCTTACAAGTATTGAAATTGTGACTTTATAAAGTCTTTCAAATGAATGTCAGTATTCTTGTTAAACAAAACTTTTTCTTTAAATAAAGATAATTGTATAAAAGACTCTCCTGTGCTAAATCTCAGGCAAATCTTTTGCAGCAGAGGGAGAACTGACCATCAAGAACACATAGACTACAGTCTAACATACTGTTGTCAGGTCTGGTTATGCGAGTAGTTTCCTGTAAGATCAGTAAAGGGAAGCATTGATACCACTACAGGATTTAATGGCAATATCAGCTCCACCAGTTGCTGCAGCAGTTTCTTGAAACCCTTCTTGCTTGCAAATGCCAGGCTGAAGCCATAGCACTGTACATCTGATTGGACAGTGAAGAGGGAACAGGTTTCCTCCAGAGCAGGGCTGACAAGTAGGACAGAGCCTCATGTGTTGCTTTGCTAACTGCAACTGTTTGCCATATGCATGCACGTTTATTTATTTTATACTTATATATTTTTATATATACATATATGTATAAAAATGTTTTCATATATGCATAATTGCACACATACATACATATAAATATGTATGTGTGTATTAGATCTTTAAAGAAAAGTAATGTTACATTGGAATGAGACTGAACTCTAGCCATCCCGAGAGCAAATAGTAGGTCCCAACTGTAGGCTGGGAATAGCTGGACGATATTCCACCCCTGTATTATTGCTAAATATTGTGCCTGTAACCAAGATCAACTGAAGATGAATTTTCAACTTAAGCACTATGTGTTTTGAAGAACTTGGACACTAGGCAGGACAGAGTATGCTCCCAGCATTCATGAGAGCTTTTTCTTGTTCTTCAGTGTTGAGTTTTCAGTCTGGAAAAATGGGTCAGTAATATGGTCTTACCTCAGAGGAGACTTCTGAAGAAATTCTGAAAGAATATGTATGACACATTCCCAGCTAGAACAAAGAGCAATGAAATGCCCAATAGGAACTTAGTAAGTTTATAATCAGAGATGGGTTTGAGTTGGCTATAGAAATAAAGGCCTGGGGCTCAGGCTGAATGATGAGAATAAAACAAAATGTGGAAAGGCGGCTGCTAAGTGAGTAATGCTACTCTGCAAGAGTGTCTTGGAAAAAAACAGTAATTGAAATTGAAAGGTGTCTAATACTGCGTATACACAAAGGAGCTAAATTAAGCTTACACAACTAACCATCTGTCACTTCCAAAGCTTTAGCCATCCCAGTGTTAGCATCCGTCTGAGTGGCTTTCTGTGTAATGCATACCTCGTAGTGTTGTGAGTACGCAGCAACAACTGTGGGGCCCTGCTCCTATGTACTTACAGGCAGGGCTTTGTACACGTGTATACCAATGTGCGGCAAGTTATTGAGAGAGCAGAATATAAGAACTGCCTTGACAGAGGCAAAATGGATTCAAGTAAGTGATATGTATCTCTGAGAGTGTGTGTGTAACTCACAGGAGCAAGGACTGAAGGATCAAGTATGCAAGACCAATGTTTCTCCTCATCCCAGGAGTTATGTCGTGATCTTGTGCTCTTCTCAATAGATGTGCATACATCCTTGCCCTCTAGTGTCTGCATTTTGTATGTCACCCCTGCTCATCATAAGTAAACATTTTAAATGAATCGGTAGTTCTGAACTATTTCATTACTCAGTTTGTGTCTTATTTCTCAAATCTTGCAGGCAAGAAGATAAAGATCAGTTATGAAAAGTAATTTAGAAAATTCTGAAAATAATATATTTTCTAACTTTATTCCTAAATTATTAATTTGTTAATCTTTTGAAGTTTACCTCTTGAGTTCTCTGTCTTTCTGCAGTCAGATATTGTTGTGTGACTTCATACGAAGCTTCTCCAAGAAAGTATGCTTGATAAAGTCCTCTTTTCAGACAAATGTCACTGCTAGTCATATCTAAATCCTGAAAAATTGAAAAACTCTAGGCTTAAGAGTGACTTCTTTACTTTAGAAATTGTTCTGTTAAAGTCATTGGTCAATCCATGGGTGTGGAAGTCCTTGTCATCTAAATAGGGCCTGTGAATCCCCATTATGAGTATGACCACTATCAGTAGGACAATGCTCAGTATTGTCCTACTGATAGTGGTAGATATTTGAGAAAAGGAGAGATACTATCCAGGTTGTATTTAATCCATTAGATGTGCTGTGTAATACTTCTTGCATCAATATTTTCCCGCGGAGAATCAAAACAGGTCTTTCTAAAACTACACATCTATTAAAAAAAAAAAAAAAAAAAAAAAGGAAATTGTCCCTGTTAGAATATAGTTTTAAGCTGAAGTACATCACAGTACTTAAGAATTTTTAAATCCCTTGATGAATCCGAAGTTTTCATTATAAAAATAATGCTTAATATCTTGTTTTCTCCTCCTTCCATATATACATTCTAGACATGTCTGGAGTTTTTTTCAGATTTCTTTCCAATTTCCTCCTAGAAGTCATGAACCATAAAGTGGAAACCATTTTGTAAGTCCTTTTAGTACCTCTGAGGAGTGATAGTTGCCTTGAAAGCCATTGCTTAGTAGAATGAGACAGCCAAGGCTTTGTAATAATTCTGTGACTCTTTGAGTAAACTAAAGCTATATCCAGATACAGTTAATCCACACACACATAAATTCTACATACGCCTAAGGTGGCTGTATATAGAAAAAACATAACTTTACTCCATTGTGGGTAAAGGGTAACAGGAGATGTAGGGGGAGGACAATAAAATGTAGTAATATAAAAATAGATCCAACAGTTACGTTAAGGCTTTTCATAGCCAAGATTTCACCTTGTTTGGCTCATCAGCTTGTACATACCACTTAATTTCAGCTTCTGATGTGGAGGGGTAGAGAAGCTTGTAAAAAAGAAGGATGTAAAAATGACAGGTGTAAAAAAGACAGAGAAGGAAGAGTCAGTGTAACTGGAAATGACTTGAGAGGAGTGAAATAGAAGGACAAAGGTAAAAAACCAAAAATCTTTAAACTTCCTGGTGTTTATTTTCTGAAAGGTTCGGTTATTTCTCTTTAACAATGTAGAGCAAATAGTTTATTGTTACAGAACTACCCTTTGTTTTTACCTCCCTATCTGCAAGGTTCTAAGTGATGCAGAGCTGCTGGATATCTAGTGTGCGAAGCTACAAACTCGAGAAAGACCTCTATAGGATGTCTCATCCCTCTTCAGCAGTAGTGAGCTATATTCCATTGAAGTCAAGCAAGCAAAAACGTGCTTTCCTGACACACAGTTCTCCTTCTCTTACAGAAGCATTTGAAGTAGTGATTGTGTTTAATACAAGTGCAGTATAGCATGTCTGCGTTGAACTGAGAATTCTGCTTCCTTACTTGAGATTCATTCAAATGTCAGGGAGTTGGTGAGAGTTCAATCAAAAATCTCTAGTTCACATTGGGACTTCTAGATAGGAAGAAATAAGAGTAACAGCCGATATTAAACTGAGATACTCAGTTTTACGGGAACGTTTCAGATTTGTCTTGCCTCCCAAGACAGCTTGGAGACATACCTCTAAAATGGAATGTCTCAATTTGTTGCAGTTACACTGCTTATCTTGTCACACTTGCAGGAAATGGCTTAGCCAGTGTTTAGAAAGAACGTTTTACTTGTCAAACTAGAAAAAATATAACAAATAAATATATAAAACATACATAAAAATATTTTTTCTGCCAGAAAAATCATGTGGGATAAAATAATGAGACTTTGGAGTACTGGGTACCAGTTTCATTTGGCTTTGCGGCTCTTCTAGTGGCTAAGGAGTCATGAACTGGCTGCTTTCTTATGGCTGAGGCCCTTCGAGAGGAATGTTTGCTGGGCTTGAAATTTTCCCCACCAGAGGTGCTTGAAGCCTCCCTGTTCAGCGACATGTATTCCAGAACCTGGTAGACTTTGTAAAACCTTTATAGATGTGGGCCTTAATACTTTTTAAAACTTAAACCATCTCTCTTTATATAAGAAGATGCAAGTGTTTTTTCATATTTAATAGAACTTGCAGTGTGACACATGCTGAAAATGCACCAATTTATGGAAAGTGTTCTGCCTCTTGCAGCCTTACTCAGGCAAGTGGTCTAACAGTCCTCGAGGGAAGTGCCTACATGCAGGGACCTGAGCCTCCTCCCCAGCCAAGCCAAGCATTCTTGGATACTGCATGGAGCAAACATTAATTAGGGAGGGGAAAAAAAAAAAAAAAAGACCGAATAACTAATCACGGAATGCCTAATGGGGGCAAAATAAGACTAAGGAGCAATGGCATAGGGTCAGTGTCCCCTGCTGGGTAAAGGTAAGTTGTTCAGTGCTGAGCAGCTGTTATCCTGCAGCAACTTCCAAGCTCTTGGAAATCATTGAAATTGCATAGAAAACTCTGCTAGGCCAATCAGATGCCAGCCAAAAAAAAAAAAAATACTGCCTAACAAATCTTAAAAAACGTTAGTTCACACTCCGTAGCCTAATTGTCATGCTGAGATGCTAATTATGAGTTGCCCCTAGTCAGCCACAAATATTGAACTGTCCTTTCTGAATCCTCTTGGAGTATCACCAGGCATGCTAAGTGTTGGGCTGCATTATTTGGGCCATGTTTTAAGACCTTTCCTATGTTGAATAATAATTCAAAAATTGTCTGTTACCGGCTTTATAGGACCTCTTATCACTCAATGTACTAGAAGTAAGAAGTTTCATGGTTCGGACTAAGTAATTGAAATCCACTGGCATCAGTGGATTTGTATTTAATTATTTATTTTTGTGCTATCATGATGCCAAGATTTACTCTTAAGACCAGTTTAGAATTAGGAGAGAAAATTGTTGCTTGGTAGAACATAGTTATCTGTATATGAACTTCAAAGCGGTTGAAGAGATGGTCTGATTCATTTCCTATGCATAAAGTGTAAAGGGAAGAAAAAATTTTCTTTGGCTGAGGCATGGAAATAAGAACTAAGATCTGCTCAAGTCCGTAAGACAGAGTAGACACTTTAGGCAGTGAAAGGAGTAGTAAGATTAGGTTGTCTAATGATTTTCATAGCAGCTAATGAGTTCAGAAAAATAGCTAAAGCTACTCAAATACATTTTGCACAGAATATTAGGCTGTCAACAAAACCTATTTCATCATTGAATAGCATTAACAGTTCACATGTTCATATTGTATAAGTACTATGAGATGAATTACAAATACAAATAATTTCACTGCTGAAGAAGCTGAGACAAGAAGTTACACTTTGCTGAGTTAGTTCAAGCAGTTATTTCTTTTCAAATGTTTTTAAAGGAAAATACCATGCAAATATATATTTATTTATTTGGCAGTAGTGTGAATGGAATAGTCCATAAAATAAGCCTACCTTTTTAATAGAGCAGCATAGCTAAATGATTTGTTCCAGATGATCAGACAGTGTGATTACACAATACACTTAAAAAATGTTATTTTGAGAGTAGTCTTTAGGTGTTTGCTGCATCCAGTTGTTAGAATGCTTAAGTCCCTAATAAACTTGAGATTTTTATCAGGCAAGCTGGCTTCCATACTTTCTAGTTTTCTGTTGTATTAATAAAAATTATTTTTAAGCTTCAAGATACTCCCATTTCAAAATTTCGTAAAGAGAAGTTAGCATTGAGTTATCTATCTGGACAAAAGGGGAGGTTTTATGCTTTTCTGTGTGGGGTTACAGTACATAAATTCTAAGCACTACCCCACACACACCCTAAAGGGTTCCTCTTTACTTCTTTGAATTACACACATTCAACAATTTGACTCAAGTTGTATAAAATCTATAAATGAAGCTACAACCTAAAGATGAAGACCTTTAATCTGTAGTGGATAAATTTGGTGAGAATGTGAAGTTTTCTCTACCTCCCACAGATGAATTGTGCCTCTGGGGCACATGGTAATCACTCCTCAGATTGATTATCTTCATTTTCACCTGACCGGTGTGAAGTCTGCAGGTTGTTCCTAGATAGTAACACCACTGCAGTTACATGCAATATGTAGTTCATTTTTTATGCTGTGAAATGGGAGACTTATTTTACAAACCTGAAATGTTTAAGGAAAATCTATCTACGTAGCCACTATATTTTAATGAAACAAAACCACACAGATATACCCAGTTTTGTTTTTGACTCTGAGATTTAAAGAGATTTTCATATATTTTTGTAGCTTGTAGTTGCAGCGCAGTATCAACAGAGATCAAAGAAATCTAGAATCTCTGCTTAAACAATCTTAGTGTATTTTTATTAGCAAGAGCTGAACCTGACATTTTGGAGCTGAAAAGATGAATACCTGCCCAATTAAAAATAAAACTTGACAGCATGGTTACAGTAATCTAATCAAATGCTGCAATATGAGCTAACTATCGTGGAGGAGCCAGATGTCACATGGAAGGAACGAATAGCTTGTATTTCATTGTGTGGTTGAGCATTGTGTGTCTGCTTAGGTTTCTGAATAGTCCGTAAATGGTGTCTAAGGTAGTTTGGTGTGGTGAAATTGGCATCTGATATACTTAATTCTACATTGCTTTTACAACAATAGGTCAGTGCAAAATGAAGCAGCATTGTTTATTTCTCCACCTAGTGAGAGTTAAGTAAAACTTTAGTGTTCACATATGATGTATTTGCTGCCTCTCTTCATTCTCTCATCCCAAATTTGTACATGACAAATTTCCCACAGTGAGCTAAATTAAATGATCCCTGCTTGTGAAAAAAAAATTCCTTTGAGTAGCAGTAAATATTTACTGTTTTAGCTTTGAATAATGTCAGGGTAGTATCTCAGTCAATATTCAGTATATGGTTTTCCTATCTGCAGAATTAATAAGTATATTAATCCAGGCAAAAGGAGATATAGACCCTTTTTCTCTGAATTATTTTGAAAGGACAGGCTTCTATATCAGCATGAAGTTAAATAAAGGAGAGTTGGTTTATCAATACGTATGTGGTTAAGGTTTGAAAACGGGTTCCAGAATTGAAGGGGCCTTTATGTATTTAAGATACAAAATAAGACAAAACTATTTAAGTCGTTAGCCTGAAGATCATAGATCTCTGGCTCCTAAACTGGGGAAATTATTCTTAGATGATGTGTGCTTTTTAGGTGGTAAGTCTTTGAGGTCTTTGCAGATTTTCAAAAGAAACCTTCAACCCAAAATGAAGACATTCTATAAGCTCATGCTAGCTGTGATTTTAGAAGTTTTTAATAGTAATTCCACCGACTTCCATAGCACTAAAAATACCCACTTTTTGTTCAGGATATGAGACTGGCGCAAATAATCACTGAGAGTGTAACTAAGCTTCTGGTGTAACTAGTAATTTGTAGCATGTACCTGAGAAAGGAGTGGATCCTTTACTTCCCCAGTACTGACCTGGCTTTTGTTTCCTTTTCCTCCTCTCCTTTCATTTAGCTACTAGCTCTTAAGAGTTACACTCACATAAGGAATTAGTCATCGAAAAAAGGTAATTGAAGAGTGTGGGGTTAGGACAGAAAAATTATGCTGACAGAACATCTAGACACGTGAGTCCAATTCCAAATTTCCTTTCTCATGAAATGTTGCTAATCAGTGAAACAAGTCAATATGCCCCAGCATTTCCGTATGTCTTCTTTGTACTAATTGATTTAGCTGTTGGAAAAACTTTGGTATCAGCCTTTAAATTTATAAGTAGTCCACAGTTCTTGATTGTTACTCCTCCAAGTAAGTTTAACTACTCTGATGTTCAGTCTAAAATACTCTTAATTCTTTTTTTCTTTTGGGTGCAGTTTTGCATTTTTCTTTTGCTGTGGTTAGAATCATTCTGGCAATATTTCCTAAACAAAACGTAAAGATGATTGACTGCAAATGAACTTTTTATACTGTTTCATATATGATTCCTCCTATATAGTCCATTGGAAAGGAAATGACATTCAAGTAAAGGCAACTACCAGGTTTGAAGACAAGATTTTTTTTTTTTTTTGTGAGCAGAAAGGGGCAGGAACTCACGTAGCTTTGCATTTCTCTTGCTGTAATTGTTGCAGAATTTTGGATTCCACTCTGAATTTTCTTCCAGAAGGGAATGTAAAAGCTGCTATACAGTTGCCAAAGGGGACAAGAGCCTTTTTTCCTTCTTTACTTTCTTCTGTAGTTCCAACAATTCTTAACTACATATCTAGGGCTCAGATGTACCTTGTAACTCATGCATTTCTCTTTTGCTCATCTTTTCTGTATTTGTGGAGTATGCCTGGGGCACAGCCTTTGGCTAGGGCACAAGGGAATCCCAGGGTCAATTCTAGCTTTGTAAAACTGCTATTTGATACCGTATTAATAGTGCAGCAGCAATAAGACCCATGCCAAGTAAGTACGGTGAGAGTCTAAAAGACCTAATACCAACTACAGTGGTTTCACATGATGTGAACACACCATCCAACCACATATACACATGCAGACTGCTGACTAACTATCTTCGCAACACTCTAGTTTTGTTAGGGAAGTAGTTGTCACAGCTCAGGAAAACGGGGATTTTGGTATCATTCATCAGTTTGTATATGCTGTAAATAATACTATTTAAAAGCATGTAGCACAAGCAGTAATTATCAAACTATTTTGTTAAGCATTTTATTAAAATGATTGTTTGCAAGGTGTCATTCAATTATATCAAAGGCTTCTCTCAGAAATTAATAAATACATTTGATTAGCACTTTCATGGATGCATAGATTCTTTATGTGGAAACATTATAGTGCAATTATATATAAAGACAGTTAATGTAACAAATGAAGAATAAAGTCTGACTCGGACTAACAATTGTCATTAGATAGTATATCAAATGCCCAGAAAGCTTAATTCTGCGATGATATTTATGAACACTAAATTTGACATTAATGTATTAAGAGAATTTTGGTAGATTTGCACAAAATATGTGCAACCAAAAAAACCCACTCCGCCAGCATTTTCCGCTAATATAATCACATGGACATTTGTCACAGTATGCTCATCATGATGACTCCTAAGTGCAAAAAAATATATTTGCTGTTGGAGCCTGCCCGCCAGCCTGAGTGCGTGTGTTGGGCTGTGCGCCGTGCCTGGCAGCTGTTTCTGTTGCAGGTAGTGCTGTGCACTGCGGGGGGCTGTACTCACACGGCCTCTTCAGCTCTTAAGTTGTGCTTCCACACAGCAGGTGGGCAGTGCTTAGGGACCATGCTCCCCTGGCTCGAGTGGCTGAACGCCTTCTGAGAGTGCAGCTGAATGACAGCTTTGCACTGAGGTGCAGGTTCTTGAGGCACACACCTTGGTCACCTCTTCCTCTGAAAATTCTTGCTCTAAAGACTGTCTGCTCTGTATGGTCTGAAGCCTCTGTTGCTGCTATAATCAAATTAAGAAGGTAGGAAACAGAGGAAAAATAAGAGAAAAATTCATTATTCCTACCAAAGCCTGTCAAAGACCAGGTTCCCTTCCCTAAAGGAAATCCTTCTTACTTGTGATCTGGTGCCTAATCTACAGCAGTTTTTCACATGACCCAAAAAAGTACAGCCTGTTATGGAAGTGGCTAGCTGCATGTGAATATTTTCTGGTCATAGGTGTAACAATACATTGACAGAGACCCAAAGTAGTAGTGTAATGCCAATGTGTAGTGAACTGGTTATAGGAAGAACCTGTTAAAAAAACAAAGGCAACTTTGCACTGATGCTAAGTACTCCGGAGTGTAAAACTACACTTGGTTCTTCAGTGGAACCAAGGGCTCATGGTTTAGTTTGAAGAATGTGCTGTGTGAGTGTAATAGCTGTTGCGGCTTGTAGAAATCAAAATCAAAAAAATCTGCCCTACAACATCCTCAGTGGGGGTAAGTTAACAGAACACTGTCTTTCACAACCTCTTTAGTGAGTCACTTCAGGGTTTTAATATACATTTACAGATTATTCGAAACCTTATAAATACATTTATTTTATTAAATATCAATGCTCACTCAAAAATAATTATCAATCAAGACTTCATATTGCTTATAAATTTTTATATAAATGCATGTAAAACAAAAAAGGTTATATGCATGTATACCTCTATTCATATATATTAGTACAGTTTTGAGTCATACAGCTGTGTATGTAAATGTCTGTCCCCTACACTGCGACCCTGTGTGTGTGGGGAGGCAATGTCTATTCCTCGCACATGTCCCATCAGGGAGCGTCAGCCAGGTGACAGTGACTGTGCTGGCCACAGCAGTGAGCTGGGCGTAAGGGAGGCTAGAGGATGGGGCACCTGACAGGGCGCAGTTTGGGTAGTACTTGGTTTCTTCTTTGACTTACCTATTTCTCAGGCAATGCTGGAAGTAAAAAACATTCAGGATAAATAATTTCAAAGTGAATCTCTGTCAAAAATGAAATGCTTGTGCCTCTGTTGAAAAGACTACACTGTGAGCTGGGAAAAGAACAATAATTAAGGCAAATTAAGGCATCTCACCGACCCCAAGTTGGTGCTTGAGAAGAGTGTCTCAGGGAGTACTGAATGCAGCATGGCCAGGACTTTCTTGCTGGTACCATGGTACCTTGGCACCTACTAACTTTCCTCTGCCAAGTGCCAGCTCTTACAGAGATGCAAGGATATGGACATGTTTGTGGTCTTCCCTACCCTGCCCTGTAGAGTGTGTAGAGTGATCAGGCTGAATGAGATCCTGCCTGAGTTCCTGAGACAGGTAACCCATCATTATATAGCTGTATCAGTCAGAAGGATGGGTGTCATTTTAATAACTTTGTCCATGTAGATATCTGTATGAACTGTTACTGTGGGAGATAAAGAATTGGAGGGACGTTTTAGGGAGGTAAATTGCATATTGATTCGTTCTCGATGCTTTGATAATCTGTCAGCTGCTGTGAAAACTAGAAACAAAAACATCTGTGTTTTCAAAACTAATGCTGCTGGCTGAGACAGACGTTTGGATTTTTTTTGGAATGCCATCAAGCCATCTCTTACAGTGGTGCCATAGCAGAGAGTTTGTTTCCATATCAGTTGGCATGGATGGTGAAACCATTTATGCTGATTCTCTTCTTAGGCTGCCTAATGCCGCTACTTTGTGCTGTCGGACAGTAGCTCTTTTCTTTTTTACTGTGCTTTGTTACTGTTGCTCATCCCTCCAGGCACGTCTCCACGTGTATTTTTCATGACCCTTGCACAATAAGAGTATCTTTCTCTTCCACCTGTTAGTCCTTGTGCCATGACACTAGGTTGCACCCTGCTGTGCTGGCAATGCTTTGCTGTTTCAGAGCAAATTATTGCTTTCTTCCCTGCTCTGGGATCGGAGCAGCAGTAGGGGCCAAAAGTTTAACGTGTAATGCATTGCTCTCCTGTTGAGCTGATCATCTGGGGCCTAGGGGAACAGCCTCATCCGTAGAACAGCTTCTCCACCAAGGAGATTCTGGTGTTCTCTGTACCATGCTACAGAGGTTCAGCAATACTGTAGGAGCAGCAGCAAAGCTCTTTGTGACATGCAAACGTCAGTACACATATATTCTAAATACAATCTCTAGTTAAGAATGATTTACTATAAGGGAAGCTTAAATGTTTTTGAGTAAATTTGGGGCAGGAAAAATGCAGGTTCTTGGTTCTGATTTGTCTTTCTGGCAATAATGAACACTTTTTTTCATCTTTGAAAGTCCTACAAGACTCTTGGCTCATTCTGCTAGTTAAAATATATTTGCCTTTTTATTAGCTTAAATTACGAGAACAAAATGGTTTCCCTGACACAAGAAGAGATTTGCAGATAGACCTCAACAAATAGCTACTAGCTAATGTTTTGACATAGCTCTAAGGCTCTTTTCTCTCTTTCAAGTCTGAAAATGACAGGAAGGTCAGCATGACCGTAGCTTAAAGACTGGGACCATGAGTTTGACAGATGTTGCAGCCTCACTTCTGCTTCTGTGAATAACTTATTCAACAGTTCCTTCTCTCGAGGAGGTGGCTGCAGACCTGCAGAGACGGTTGATAAGACACTCCCATAGCGCAGGTTTTCTAACTTTGGCAGTGCTATTTGTTTGTGTGCTTGACACTTGTTCTATGGTTTTGTGCCACTTGCTGCAGCTCCTCTGACAGAATCACTGCTGCTTCTGCCAGTATTTCACTGCTACCAAACTTTTTTCTGTGAACTGGAAATTCTCTTCACTCTTATTTGCTATTGATGATATAATCCATAGGGCTGACCTACTTGCAACTGCAGTTTGGTGGATTAGAAGACAAATATGCATAAGGAGGAGTTTAAGGGTCGTCCCTCTCTTCCTTCCCCTTAAGAGAAACTTATGCGAAGTTTCAATATGTGTAATATGTTCTGGATTGATTGCAAGTCATTATTAATTACATGGCAATACATGGACATCTCTCAAAGAAATGTGTTGCAGTAAAGTAAAACAAATAAGACATCCTTTTGAAAATGCTGAACTGTGCTTTCCACCCTCTCCTGCAGCGCACCCTCCCCTGCAGTGGTCTCCCCCCACTCCCTGCCCTCCCCCTGCCAAAAAATGATACAGTAAAAAAGCAGATACAGTATTTTTTTTTTTAATTAGCATTTGAAAATTTGCCAAAAG
The DNA here is from genome assembly GCA_034781795.1 of Crypturellus tataupa. Lineage (NCBI taxonomy): Eukaryota > Metazoa > Chordata > Aves > Tinamiformes > Tinamidae > Crypturellus > Crypturellus tataupa. Next base: position 932,003 of record JAWLRI010000629.1, read on the forward strand.
TTTTAATACTTCTCTAACTTAAATTCTTGACAGAGGAAGCAAGCATTTTCCAGACTTAGTGAATGCAGACACATACCTGTCTGTTCAGAAATTCCTTTAACTTCTGCCTAGGATGTTTTCTTATAGAAAGCTTAGTAACAAGGAAGGAAACTCCCTGGTCTTAGAAGCCATTCTCCGAATCAATCTGTTGATATTCTCTTTTTAGGATAACAGCATTACATGGACTTTTATTTTTCAACACAATAGAAGAATTTGGCATTAGCTAATTTTAGTAGCTGTTTAATCACGATGCTCAAGTCCAGTTTTTTCCTCACTGTGTAACTTTTGTTACATTATGGATCACTCTCCTTAAAGGACAGAACAAGATGCCCAATCAGAGAACTTGATCAACAGAGAAAATGGCAGGGAGAGGTGCCTAAACGATTATTTCTGTGAAACACTGTGATGTTTCAGGCTTCAGTTTATTTCTTCCCTCTGCCCCCTTTTTTTTTTCTTTTACTACCTCTATGAAAATTTTAAATTCTGGATTTTAAACAAGCATACAGTTAACTATGGCCCTGTAAAAGGATCCTGATTGTTTTCTCTTTATGTCTGTATATTCTGGGGGGAAAAAAAGGCAGTGGAAATAGCAATGTGCAACAGCAAAGTATTAAGACTGTTGCATGGATAGGAGTGTTTTTGAACACATTTATTTCCACGTGGTTCCTTTTTTTTTTTTTTTTTTACACTTTTTTGAGTAAACAGGAAGGGTGTTTTAAGGATTATGAATGCTTCCAGTTAGGACGTCATTTAAGTAGAGGTAAAATATACTTGTATAAAAAACTTTAAATAACAGTGTCGAATTTGGCCATTAAGAGGAGATGAGTAGAGTTACCTCCAGCTCTGTCTTACTCAGAAGCATTTTGAGGTCATTACATGCCTTTAAAAATAAGATCTTGCTGGACACCTGACAAAATTGTTATTTTAAAGCCTATAAATGGATTCTCACTGCCTATGTTTTTGTGGCTGGCTTACTGAAAATTGATCTTCATTCTTAGAACAAGTGTTTAGATGAAGCACTGTCACAACAGATGAGTACACTTGCCAGCACACTTCATGGTGCTTGTAAACAGAATTAGATAAGTCTCTGATGTTTTTACCTTTATGGCAAATACATTTTCTCCTTAAGATATGACAGGTAAGCATATGGAATCTTTTATGTGACACCTGGTATTTTATAATTGGTTGGATTTAGGTTATATAGTGAGTTTTGGCTGTATTTTTCATGCTTTATAGCTTTAAATTTTGGTATGCAGCTTCCAAACTGTGTACCTGACAAGAGAAAAGGCCAACATAGCAGCTGTTCCAAGCTTTCATCAGAATTGAAGTCCATGAAGTTTTGAAGGTGAGATTGGGTGAGATTTTCATTTGCATGAAAATTGAGCAAAGCTGGGAACTTTTTGTTCCTGTCCAGCTGGCCATCTTTCCTATTCAGTGGAGGCTCCCTCAGGAGCTTTTCTGAAGACTTCTGAAGCCTCTGTGTGCTTTCTGCTAGCCAGGAGCAGCTGGAGTAGCTTGACCTTAGAGTTTTGACTATTGATTAATACAGGTGTCCAAGCAAACCAGTCTCAGATTTATTTCTTTGTCTGAGGGATTACAAACAGGAGGGTTAATTCATAAAAGCTTCCAACTTGCCATGCAGCTTTACCTAGGACAAAAATACTTGCTTTTGCTTGCACCATTTTTGTTCTTCTGATAATTTCAAACAATTTCAAGAATTACAAAACTAATTGCTTTCATGATTTAGCTGCATTCTTACTGAATGATTTATAAACCTGCATGACAATGAGACCTTTCTGTAATAACATTTTCTTCCAAATGAATTTTCATCCATTTCATAGGTCACACTCCTCAGTTCACTTCTTTTGTTTGCCATTTGCTATGGCTGTTAAGCAGCTTTAAAATTAAAGTGTGATTATTCAGAAACCACTTCATAAAACATTATATGCTGTTTGCCACTGCTTTTTCCTTTAAGTCTCACACTAGACAAGAGAAACTGCTGAGTTTGAACTAGCAATGGAAAATTCATTATGAATAATTGTTGATTAGATAGGAAAGTGAATATACCAAAGATGGGAAACATCTAATTAGTCTTCACCATGGACATGGAATGAGTTCATAGCTTGCAGTGTCACTAATGGCACTGAGGTCACTTAGAGATCTCTTGCTAGGATAGACAAAGACAGGACAAATTGTAGAATATTTCACTACTATTACAATGCATGTTTCCCTAGTGCAGTGTTTAGAAGATGAATGAATTAAAAACAAGCTATTTTTGTAAATAGAAAATGTATTTGTGACAATTAAGGATTGGTTCTTTGCTGGGGCGGAAGATGGGACTTTGACTGTGTGCAGAAACAGTTTTAGATCCCTTACCTAGTAATTTTCTTCAAGTCGATGACCTGATGTTATTGGTGTAATGGCTGTTACTACCTTTATAGGTAAAGCATAAAGGCAAGATTTGTACTGGTGCATATAGGTGCCAGTTTGTGGTGAAATACTTGTATAAACCTGGTCCTTTTCGAGGACTGCTAGCAAACTGTAGCTGCTGTGTTGTTTCTTTTTCCAGAAACGAAACATCAAAATAATATTACTAGCCTTAGCTGTTTCATTACCAGTATTACCATGAAAGACAGAATGTTCTGCTGAAGCTACTGTGCAAGGTTAAATCTGTACATTTTTCTCCCCCCCACACTGCCCAAAGTGTGCCCTCTCCAAGCCTCATTAACCATTTTGCTGAACATTATGATCATTACTCTTCTGCCAGGTTATATCACATTTTTCAACCTTTTAGGTACAGACCTTAGAATTATTGATCCAATGAATCATACTGACTTAGGTGCTGGCTGCTGCTGAGACACTTCTGTGAAAACCACAATATTGGCTAAATATCAGACCTTTTTTTTTTTTTTTTCCTGAGTCTTCCCTAAGAAGAGATAGATCCAAAGTAGTAAGCCACTAATAGGACTTTTTCCATGTGGAAAAAGCAGTAGCACATCTCTTTGCAACTACTGTGCTACGTACTTCAAAGCACCCAACAGCAATGATGAACAATTGAGAAAAAACAAACCAAGAAAAAAAAAATACATTCCAATATACTTTCTTCTTTGTTCCTGAAAGTAATGGTCTCTGTATTCTGTAGTAGTATATATAACACCTGAGGCTAGTTTATGCCTACATTTTATTTGCTACCTGTTTTCATTTGGCTTGCAACAGGAAGTGTATGAACAGATTTGACAGACCTCAGGGGCTGCTAAGTAACCTCCAGCAAAAGAGGGTTTATAAGTAGTACTCCTTCCACTGACACAACTACCCTTGATTTTGTGTCTATAGTAAGTGAAGTGCTACTACAGAAGTAGTAGCAGCATTGACATTGGTCATGGCTTCCTCTGTGCAAAAAAATGAACAAACAGAAAACCCAATGGCTTGGCTGTGCCAAAAAGCGAAGTATTTATGGGAATAGGTAGTTGTGCCTGAGCTGCAAAAACAGCCTTCCTCAGTACAGTGCGACCAGAACTGGTAGTGGCCACGTGTGTGCTTCCATTTGGGTTTTAAATTTTTGTCTTGTAATCAGGATTATGGTACTTTAGAGAATGGGCAAAGGGTTTATCCACTGCACAAATTGTTAGTATAATTTACAATCTTGAGTAAATATGCAGCCAATTGTGATGCTGTCTCACTGATTGTGTTGACAGCTATTGAACATGGCCATTAAAGAACTGAAATTGTGTCTTTCAGAAAGGACACTGCAAATCACTGAAGCAATCAAAAGTGATCGGAGATGAGGGGTGGGGAAGAAAAATCCTATTCCTGTTATTTTTACCTTATAGTGTTTTTTACCTCTACATTGAGTTTTTCACAAACTTTGATTAGGTCAGTAAGAGGCATGATAACATAGAAACTGTAAGTTAAGTACTTTGAAGATATTAAAGATTCCCACGTGTATGCTAATTCTATGAGATAAAGTTTAGGAATTAATAATTTAATCCGGGAAAATGTAATTCTGATGTAGACATCTCAAATTGCATCTAGATATATTTAGGAAAAAGTGCAGAACTACTAATGCCTAAGAGTTTTGTTCAGAGGCAGGTCTAAGAACAGAATCTATTTATTAAATAAAGAATAAAGAGAGAGCTTGAATCGTATTTTTGGAGCAAAGTAATATTTTTATTTTCATTGTTTCAGTGTCTGTACAACCCAATAGATTTTAGAGCCTAATGTATCCGTGTGGTGTGAGGGCAATAAAAACCCTTACTGTAAAGAAAAACCTACAAAATATGTGGCAGGTAAGACAAAGCACAGATGCTGCCTTCAGTACTCGAATTTCAAGGCAGTACAGGCAGCTTGTAGCAGAGTTGGGAACTGGCTGTTCAGAGGCCCAGACTAGCACTTTAGCATGAGTTTTCTCTGTCCTCTGTCTTGAGTAGGGCCCATTTGCCTTCCAGTTCTGCTCAGGCTCCTTACAAGTGGTCAGAGGAATCATGCACTTTCTGCCAGTCTCCGAAATGTTGTTACATCAACCCTAAATAGGAGCATTGCAATATTCTCCAAGCAATATGAATGAGATGCATTAGTTTTATTAATTAATAGGTGAATTATAATCTTAAAAAACGCCAAATAAACTCATTACACTTTAAATGGTTTTTATTTTTTATGTGTTAACAGAATAAAATGTATAATTCATGAGCTTAGGAGCTCCCATCATTAAACTGATTACAAAACTATGTAGGGGTATCACATTTATTACAAAATACATTGCCAGTGAACTTAAAGTGGGCATATTGTAGCATATCTGATTTGCTTTCTGTAGAGTTCAAAAAGGATGGACTGTATGAGTTATTTTGGAGAAACGGGCTTGGATTGAATATTTACCAATATTTGTCAGCTGTTACATTTTTAGGAATAAAAAGATTGAAATAGAGCTTGGCATGAACCTAACTTTTCCTTAGTGAACCAAACAGAAAGAAGGATGATATAATAATTCCGTTGCAGCTTTCCAAAATCATTAGACTGTAATGACTGCTGACGAGATTTTTATGTCATTTCAAACACTAGTTAGAGCAGTGGAAAACTACAGATTTTTCTTCTTGTGAATTTATTATCTAAAAGGAAATTACTAATTTGGAGGTTGTTACTATTGCTTTATAACCCATGAAGTACAAGCTTACATTTGAAGAAATTTACAATATATTGTAAATAATTGTAGTATTTACAACAATTGAATATACAATATGTGTAACACTAATAGGTAACAATTAGTTTTTTTAGCTGAGGCTAGGCTAAACTATAATAAGGATTTAAGTCTGGTAAGGTTTTGTTTTTATTTTGTTTCTATTTTAAATGCACTAAGCTCATGTGCAATTTAGAGTTTGGTGAACTCCACACTGTACACACTGGGCTCGAGCGTGCTAGCTCAATCGGGCACTGCGCCTGCATTCTACCGGGGCCCTCTGGCACGGGGCATGGGGGCTGTGCTGTGTGGCAGCTCTGCAGTCACACTGTCTGGAATGAGATCTTCTTGTTACTGAATTGATCTTTTTCTGATAATGAAGTGGAAGCTCCAACCAGGGCACTTGCAGACCTCACTTTTATAAAACACATTATCCTGCATTATTATTTTCTCCAGCTAGGTAAGTGGAGAAATGCTAGATACTGGAAGTTCCCTCTTTTTTTTTTTTTAACTCTGAAGTCAGGATGCTTCTAAAAAGATGGGGAATCCTTTCTTTGACTGCCCAGAGACTGATCCCTGCTGTGCAAGTGAGGCGGGAGAGCTGCCATCTTGTGGGTCTGTGAACAGTGGTGTCTGCGGGGTCTGTCCCTGGCCACCCCAAGCCTCCCTAGCTTGGTGGACCCGAGGCACGGGATCTGCCCGGGCCTGGTACCAGAGAGGGGCCTGCGCTTATGCCCTTATTGGGCCTGGTTTTACTTGTTCTTTACTTGTTCTTTACTTCTTTACGTGTCTTGTTCTCTGAAAGTTAAACCTGCTTTAGGCACTGTGGACTCTGTGAGCGATAAGTCTCTGCTTCATCTGGTGTGTGGCCACACCTCAAGCAAATGTGTTCATAGGCAGAAGAAATGGGGTTCCTCTCCTTTTAATAATTGTAATAGAACCATAGAATGCTTAAGGTTGGAAGGAACCTCTTGAGGTCATCTAGTCCTATCCCCCTTCACACGTAGGGCCACCTAGGGCACGTGGCACAGGGCTGCATCCAAGCGGGTCTTGAAGATCTCCAGAGAAGGAGACTCCACAAGCTCTCTGGGCAGCCTGTT
>JAWLRI010000629.1:938411-1005477 GCA_034781795.1 Crypturellus tataupa
TCCACCGCTCTCCCCTCATCTATCCAGTTGGTTATCCCATCATAGAAGGCTATCAGGTTAGTCAAGCATGATTTCCCCTTGGTGAAACCATCCTGACTACTCCTGAGCATGTTCTTGTCTTCCACGTGCCTGGAGACAACGGCCAGCAACATTCCATCACTTTTCCGGGCATGGAGGTGAGACTCACTGATCTGTAGTTGCCTGGGTCCTCCTTCTTGCCTTTTTTGAAGACTGGCATGACATTTCCCGTTCTCCAGGATCTTTCAAAGTGGATGGATTTATATAATAATTTCCTAAAAATAATAAATTGTAATGATGCAAGTAACTCAGACACTAGAAGCCTGTTTTCCTGTGCAGATTCTCTAGTATTTGTGAATGTCTATGCTATGACCTTTTTCTTCCTAGAGGTGCTTGTTTAAAGCTTGCTCCTTTGCATGGCAGCCCAGACTGTCTCCTGCTCCTGCTCTTCCGTGCCCTAAGTACTATGCTTCAGTTTTCTGACTTGAATCCAGCTGTACAGCCCTGGGGGAGCCCACAGAGCTGAACACCAGATGCTCTTCCTGGCGTTTCACCTTACTCTGTGCTCTCCTGCTCAGTTTAATAGTCCCTCAGCTCTACCAAATAGGAGTTTTTCCAGGGTATTTTGATCCTCACCCAGGCCATATGGACTTCTTTCCATTTCTAGTAGAATAAATATGTTGCTGGAAATGCAGTTCCCTGTCAGTTATGTCCTCTCTCTTTCTCCCCAGGAGATTCTTGAGAATTGTTTGCTCCGTGTGTACCTTTGCTCTGCCAGTGCTGGCAGCCTCGCTCTCAAGTGCTTTTATGCATTACACTGCCCTAGTACCTAGGAAGAACTCCCAATCACTTTTATATGCTCTTATATTACCCCTTAAATCCCTTCTTGAAATCTAGCCGTGCTCAGATTGGTGCAGGGGCCTCCGCCCTGGCGTTCCGCACACAAAGGAGAGGCCCTGCTGTTGTGCTGCCCCCAGTTTCTCCCCGGTTGCTCTGTTTCCCCTCCTTGCAGCATCCTGGCTGTCTCACTTGTCCCTGTTTTTGTATTTCTGTACAGTGTCAAAAAACATAGGGTCCTAATTCCTGATTTATTTATTCCTGAACAATAGAGACAGTGGTTGTTTCTATCAGTGTTTCTGGTTTATTCCATTATAAAATCTGTTGATAGCACATGAGCCTCATTTTATAGTAATGACAGGGATAAGTTTTGGGCATTATTTTCCATAACCACTCGCTAGCTGTATATCATCAATTTTCTGCTCATTTAGATACTTTACTTGGGGAAAAATAAAAATACCCCAATTGTCTAGGTAATAAAGCTAAACCTAATTCTAAAGTGTGTTTTACAATGGGATTTGATTGTGTTAATTTTTCATGAGTTAAAAGTTAAAAATGCTTGCTCTCTGAGCAGTGTCTGGCTTTGTTTTGTTGACTTTCTTTAAACATCCACAACTTGTGGACATATGGTAGATGGCCATTTTTCCTGAGGAGACAGCAGCATCCTAGCATTTCCCCGCCACGTTTGCTAGAGAATTGCACAGTATAATTTAGTGAGACTTGAAGTTGTTCAGCTAACACTTGAAACAAATTTAAGGCAGTGTGAATTTGAATTTGAACAGATTGGATGTGTGTATACGTCACTGCAAGCCTGATGTGAGCACTTGGATAAAGGATGAGAAGCACCACATATATTTAGAGTGATATTGATGGGAGAGGAGAACCTGCTGCAGGATATTTGGGAAGGCCTCGGTTTAGAGGATCTTTGCATGCAGAGTGTGCGCAGTGCCACGTCCCTCCGGCTGTGCTGTGGCAGTTGGGATGGTGCAGGGCAGGGAGGAGCTCTCCGGCAGCAACAGCTGTGCACATGCAGTGCGCTACCTTAGTGCGGCTCCAGTCCCGTTTCTGTTGGTCACCACTGAGTCTGTTCAGGCCTGGGATACGTGGAGGGTCACCCTTTGGCTGGGCTGAGCTGCAGGCCTCGGCCTGCAAGTGGCCTGGGTGTTGCAGAGGGGAGCTTCAGGTTTCATGTTTTGAAAATAAGCCCTGCGCGTTTTCACACTGCTCTCGGGCAATTTGCACTGCAGAAATCGGAGCTGCGTAAATGCTCTCAATATCCCTGTGCAGTTTCTTTTCTGGTTTGTTAAACCTTGTTTTCTATTAGTCATGGTTGGCCAAAGCATGCCCTGAGGGGGTCAGCTCTGACCTCTCTTACTCCCTTTTCAGATGTCGACTGCCCAGTGAAATAATGGATTTTGCTATGCTGTTTCAGTTGCAGAAACTATAAATATGTATCTTGGATCTCACCAGTTCCCATATTTCCTGAAATTCACTTGACACTTGGGAACTAAGTGGGAGGGATCAGTAAAAAGGCCATCTAAGATATCTCTGCAGAAAATAGTGTTGCTTCAGGCAATGCAAATTTTCCCTTCTTCTCCCTTTGCCTTTCCTTTCCCAGCAAGTGAACATAAATTTACTCGCTAAATATAAATAAAAACTAAGGAAAAATAACAATACGGAAATTGAAGAGAGATTCAGATAAGTCTGAAATGATCCCATTGTACCAGAATGATAAATTATCTCCACAACTCTTCTGTGACTTTGTTCTTCAGCTGCAGCTCTTGGGAAATAGCAGCACTTGTTCACATCCAAACAAAGGGAGCCTAATGAGAGTGTTCTAATTTGCCCATTAGTTCTTCAGAGTAAAAGCCCTCTCTGGGGATGGTCCTGCTAGGTGTCTTCGGAGACTGGAAATTAGTGCTACAGTAGTAATCACAATATTTGTATTTCTTTACACTTCCTTGCAACTTACTGTTTGCATAATTTTGTAGGATGTGGATTTAGTTTCAGGTTTTGATTGCTGTGCCTTGGGCAGTTTAAAAAACTTTAGGATTATTTACATGGCCTGACTTGATACATATCTAAATCAGGGGGCTCAATTTCTTAAGCTGCCTGTATAGTTCAGATTCAAAAGATACTCTGAGAAGTTATCTAGAGAATCTAATTTAGGGCCCTGTTCTAATAATTTGAAAACCTTTTTGGCAACGTAAAGCTGTATTTTCATGTGATTATAGAAAAGGGTTTACATTGAGAATCCAACTCTTACAACTTTAAAACTGATCTCTGATACGTGAAATCACCTCACAGCATACTGCCATGTACTGTTATTCAGAGATTCACACAAGATATTTTTGCAATTGAGTTGGCCGTGCTGACGTGTGTACACATTGTGGTATTGTACCTGGCCCAGTCGCCCGGAGGAGAGAGATGCATCTTATCTTGCCAAAGTAAACTTGCCTGAAGACTGAAGTAAAAAGAAAGCATAGAGGTAAGCAAGATGGCTCTGTACCTGCCTGTTGAATAGTCTGCATTTGCTCCACACAAACTGTTTAGGTGAGTTATGAATGTGATAACTGTGTGGTCTCGTTATTTCTGAAAATATATTCTTTTTAATTTGGCAAATGAGAGCATTTTGGCAAATGCTCTCATTTGCTATAAATGCAGGAAGAGAAACGATAGGAAAAAGATGCAAATAACTAGATCTTTAAAGATCTTTAAACCAAAGGTGTGATGCTGGATTGGAGGCAATTCTGAGCTGTAAAAAAGAGACAGTCAGTGGAGTTTGTTAGGTGAGAGAAATTATTCTCACCCATCTGCTCATCACAAGGCAAAAAGGCTCGGGAAAGAAGGCAAGCTATTTATAGTAATTGTATTTAGGTTCTACAGTTGTGTTTAGAAAGATGGTATTTATTTTCCTGCCTAGGTATTTTAACAAATACATGGCTGTAAATAAATGGGTGATAGAAGGAATATCTGGATGAACCTTTGGGTAACACCTCTGGCATGTGGAGAGAGAGAGAGAATTGTCTGAAACTTTGAAAATACATAGCATAACAGGCTAAAAATGTCCTATCAAAAGAAAAGACCAACTAGCAGTTCTACATACCATGGCTGTGAAATAATGCTGTATTAATTTAAAATAGTTGTATGTCAAACCTTGTAGTTGATGTCAGTGGAACCATCCCTTTTTCATTGCTGTGATTTCTTATACATGTAACAGTATTGCACATTGTATAGAATTTCCAATTAAGAAAAGCTAACTTTTGCAAGCACTTCTGTCAGTCTTGTTCCTTTATTGTTATCTTTTGCATTTTCCAAAAATAAATCTTAAATTGTTGCATCAAAAGGCCAAATAGCACTTTATGTAGAGGAACATGCTGTACTTAAATAAAGGAAGATATTTTTGCTTTTACTGAAATGAATCCTTAAAAAACATGTTCTGAAATGTCTCTGAAAAAGAGACAAAATACAAGAAAATGTCCGATAAGAACATAGATTTTATTCATGATTTATACAGTACCTGAAGTCCTGCTGCTGTTGCTGTTTCTAGTAAATTATATATCACCTCTTTTCTGGCTCTTTATTACCATTTTCTCTGTTACCTATTGTCTCTCTTTCCTTGCCCCCCCACACTCATCATCTTCCTTACTTTTCATAAAATGTTACAAAAGAGAAAATTGCTGAGTTTGAGGATCGCATGAAAATAATATTGGGCTTGCTAGCTGTGGGACCAGACTTTGCTTGTGATAGTGTCTATTGTAGGCAAGTTAAATAACTATGGGACCTGTAATAGATTCAACTGAGTGAACTATTTGATGAATAGTAAATACTTTGCCAATCAGTCTGAATTTACTTTCAGATATTGGGTCAGATATTCGTATACTTGAATAGTTTTGATTGAGAGAAAAAATCCAGGAAAAGATCCTATAAAGCTAGAGAGGAACTGCTTATCTGTCTTAATGTCTATTGGAACAAAATAATTGTGGGTTTTTTTTTTTATTTTGTCTGTTTTTTCAAAAGCAAGGTTGAATTCTTTCTGTTTCACCATTCAGGAGAGTGTGGTACATGTTTAGCTGCTAAATATTCTGATAAAGACTAGTGGGGGTCTTTCCTCTTGGAAGGAGACTGGAAAGCTTTTTAGAGGTAACATTCCCTTGAAACACTGTTGTTCCTGCAGCTCCTTTGTATACAGGTGAATATAGAAGCACAGTCATTTTTACCCACAGATGTTCATGCAGTTGTCAGAAATTAAATATAAGCACTAGTAACATAACATCTCTAATGGTATCTAGGACCCTCTGAAGAGTCAGGCCCATAGTACGATGCATTTGCTGCCCAACAGCTTCTCTGCACCCTCCCAAATAGACCGAGGAAGCACTTCTAAAGATGACACCTCAATTATTCATCAAAGGAGAAACTGCACAGAACATACATAGAGCGCTATCCCATGAATACTTTCTTTGGTAAATACTACTGCACATTGGTGATGCTGCCCTTCCACACCATCCCCGCCATGCCTGTCTGGAATAATCAGTGGTAGTTTAAGTTGCCTGAGCACTTGCTAAAACACACAGTGGTGTAACTAGTATGCCAAAAAGAACCCAAGGTTTTTAACTTACACTTTAAATCCCATGCTAAAATAAAAATGAAAAGGTGAAGAAAGCAATCGGAAGAAATGTCAAGAAGTAGGATGGTTTTTGTAGCCATTTTGGGGGATTTTACTAACTCCATAAGGCTGTCAGCATTGGACCCCCTAATTTGCTTTCGTGGTTTGCTTTGGAATCTCTCTCTCCTTGGCGTATTTGCATGTACATTTTACATCTAAGACATGAAAGAAGCATGTAGTTATTTCCTTTTCTTTATAGAAACTCCTACTGTGCAGGAGTTTCAATTGGAATGGACAGTTCTGGGAAGTACCTAAGGAGCCAGCCTCATGGGGCCGAGTTTGACATCTCCTGTGGTTTGCTGCTTAGCCATCAGGAAGAGGCACTGTCCCTCTGCTTCTTGAGTAAAGAAGCTTGCCTAGCATTTCAGATAGCTTTGAGAAAATGCATATAATGCCGATAGAGCCAGGGTGTGTTTCAGTCTGCTTTCCCTCCGTGGTAAAATAAATGAGGGTTCTGCTTCTGACCTTGCTGTGTGTTAGTGTATGGAAACCCCATTTATTGAAAAATAGACTGCACAGTGAGTTTGAGGGCTTGAATTTACTCTCAGATAGTGTGAAACATGCTATGGATTTCTTACAGGTTTTAAAATTGTAAGAGTTAAAAGTGAATTATGTCCTTTTGATAATCAGTTAACTTCAGATAATGTAACTTCCTTGTTAAGTCTTTGAATATTCTTTAAATCCAGTTTTTGCTCTTTGTTTGGGCTGTATCTCATTAAAAGTGAACTGTAAAGAATCCTTCTATATCCTATACCCACCACGAGATGGCACAGTAATGGTGCTGTTCATGTAGGTAGTTGTTGACTATACTCAGTTTCCCAGGTAAAAGGACATTGATCTTAGTGAGGCTTGGCCAGAGAGCCGTGAAATTCATACTCGTCTGGGTAGAGAAGAGTGGCACGGAGCCCAAAGCCGCTGGGAATTTCCTTTCACAGAAGGTTTCTTGCACATTTTCTTGTCATATTAGAACAGCTTTTGTGCAAAGAAGTAAAAATATGTATATTAACAATGGTTGTTTTCTCATAAAATTAAAAGAAAAATACAGCAATACATTATAAGTAATTTTAGTAGCTGAAGATTTTGGTTTTTTACTTGGCCAATGTTTATGGACAACTATGAATATAGTAGATTGGCCAAGTAGATCATTAGCCAAAATGACAAGAGTCAAGGGAAGAAGCAAGATTAATAAAAATCACTTGACAGAGGATTCATCTTATCAGTGGAGCAATTTTAATTTCACAAATCTCCTGAAAGAACTCAGTCTTTCACTTAGACTCGTGCAAAACAAAAGTTTGGTCACAAAATGGAGCTGCCGGTGAAACCACCTTGCACTGAGGTGCGCGTTTGGCCACCGGGGTTGTTTGGGGGAGCCCCGGCAGAGCTGGGTTGTGCACTCAGGGGTAGGACACAGAGCCTTCTCCTTGGGGACAGCCTCAATGCGTTGTGTGAGAGAAGGTGATTGCCCTCCTTGTGTGGGGGATGCTATTGGTGGGACCCAAACATCCTCTGCGCCTCCCCACTGTCACAAACAACCAATGTCACTGCTGCTAACAGCCACGCTGAGGGAGGCTGCAAGGAGGAAAGTGAAAGAGCTACTCCAGAGAGCTACTCTGAGGGTAAGACATCAGCTTTCCTAGCTCCTAGGCCTGCCACCACTGGACTCTCATCACGGACTTTTGGGCCCAGTAGGAAAGAGCACTGTATTGCAGTAGGAATCTCCAGCTCTTGGGGCCTTGCTAGGAATCTGTCCTGAGAGAGTCAGGAGGAACCACAGGGAAAAGAGTTAGGGGTGCCTGAGAGAGGCAGGGGCAACCAGCTTCTACAGCAGGTGTTCCCAGCCTACAATAGCATCTCCATGCCCCCCCGTCGTGTAAGTGTTTGCATGAGTTATTTGAGGGCGGTGTGTGGAACTTCTCTGGGAGTCTCTCATTGCAACTACACTTGAGAGGAAAAGTGTATGAGAGTAGATGTGGTTTGTAGAAAAACCCTTGATTAGGAGGCCAGAAAGAAGATTGGTTGATCTGGGCTTTTAGTGAGAGATTTGTTTAGATCTCTTTGCTTTGTGTGCTTCATGGTTAGTGCCCTGTATCTTTCTTTGCCTTTAATATTACAGTATCCTTAATGTTGCACAGTGGCAAGAACTTGGTAACACTGACTCAGAAGGGAGATTTTTCTTTCTTTCTTAATTGTAAGTGCTTTTGATCAAGCAACAGGCAGTCAAACCATTTCCATTAGTTGTATATGGTAATTGATGCTTGGTTCTAGGTTATACCACTACGATCTTATCTTCAGACCCAGAGAGCAGTAGCTCTAGCAGAGCGTTGATCCTTCCCTTTTTCACCATCATTTGCAGGAGTTAGTGCCCATCTCCCATGACACTATGTGATCGTGGCCCCAACACTGCACAGTCTTCCTCCTTAGGTCCATGTCTTCCTTACTTTAATAGTTGGGGTACTGCAGACAACATTCCCTTCTTCAGTATATTTGAAGACTGGAGAAGCAATCTGTCTATCAAAAAGAGAAGCTATTATAAAAGAGGGAGAGGGGGAATAAACATTCTGGAAACCTGCTTTTACTATCAAAATCAAGCATATTTCATTGCCTAATGCAATTTATCTTTGGAAACAGAAAAAAATAGAATTGTTGTAAAGAAACAGCCATTTTCTTGTAAACTCTGTGAGATACAAATTTGTGAAAGTGTCATAATATATTGTTGTGCCAACGTGCATCATGTGGCACACTGGATAGCCATCTGCTTTTGTATTCACATTGGATTTTGGCTCACAGGGAATTCCAGAGCTTTTTCCTATCTCAAAGTAGGAAAAAGTATTTCCCTGGTGACAAAAATAATGCACAGAAATCTTCCTGAAAGTCACACTGTTTACTGTACCGTGCAGGGAGGAGGGAAGAGAAAGCATGTGCATCACTAGCTGCTGCTGGAAAAGATAAGGGACTCTATTTATTATTTCTTTAGACTACTTTAGCAGAGGCACAATATTTCTTGAAACACTGGAAAGCGAGTGCTGGGAGAGTAAGACTGGTGTTTGCCATGAGCTGTTAGTATTCCTGTGAAACAGGTACCCTGTGTCATTACAGCTGCTCCAGGCTAATCCACTGAGTCTCTCGGAGCAGATCTGCGACTCCAAAAAAGCAGTGACTCAGGGGAACGTGGAATACTTGGTCTGTGCTGACATGATTGTTTGCTGGGGGGGCCTTCTAGTATGCTGGAGAAGAGAGACAGGAGTACATGGCCATTAAAACAAGAGTAAATTATTTCTTGTCGATGTTGTCCCTGGCAGTGTTGCATAATACATGACTCTTAGTTGCTTGGAGCCACGGCAAAATGAAGATTTCTTGCCTGGCTCAGGATTATTTGTTCTGTCAGCTGGACCCCATGCGATAGCAACCTCTGCTTTTCTCAAGACAGTGGCAACTTTCTGCCCTCTGTGTAAATATTTGGTAACTGGTGTCAGCAGTTACGAATATACCTAGGAAATAAGGACTCACCACTGCATTGTGCTATGGAGAATCTTAAACTCCTGGGCTTTTGAGTTCTTTTTTGTTGATGTGCACTGTGTATTGACAGGGTGTATGTAACTGCCATACTGCACATGGAGGTGCTGGTTAGATTATCTGATTTGAACTGCTGGGTTGCATTGGACTTGAGTTGCTAGTTTGTAATTCATGTTAAATTTTCTCCATATTTCCTGTTCTCCACCGAAAAGAAAATGCATGTGACTTGGTGTTATTGTGTGTTCACATTCCTTATATTTTCTTAAATATCAGAAAATCTCTGAAGTCTTTTTTTACATAAGATTAAGTACTCCAGAGTTGTAGGAGGCAAATTAATGGATGACACAAAACATATCATTTCCAATAAGTTCAATTTCTGAGCTGCACATTATGTTCTTCTTTAAAATATGCACAGTTTTGAGTTCAGAGGCTAATGGAGGACAAGAGGCAGCAGAGCATAATTGTTACACTTTTGTTCTGTTATGCTGGGATTTAAACAACTCGCCCACACATGTAAAGTTTGCTGAGCTTTAAGTCTTGAGTTCAGCCACCAGTAAGGCTGGATGGAAATAAAGTACAGAGAGCTGACTTTTATTACTTGCACCTTAGAAGTGACTTGACAGTATTTACAGAAATACTTAACATACACCAATTTCCCTGGTTGCTCCTTTCCCTGAGGAGCACGGGGAACCCGGAGCTATCCGTCTCAGTGCCATGCAGCAGGGTAGTATCCCCAGCAGCGGCTCAGGAGCAGCCAGCTCCTCACGTCACTGTGATTCATGGGATCAATAACTCCGAGGCTGCATCTGAAAGGATGGGAAATGCGGTGTGACCTGGTACATGAGTAATGACTGTTGTGTGTGGCAAAATGACTTGGGTGCGTTTTGTGTCAACAAATAAAGCATCCTGAGCACAACCAAATTACAAAGATCCATTTTATTTATTTATTTATCTGTGCTTTAAAGTTGACCTTATTCTCCGTGCTCTCCAGTAAATACAGTCTGGTGCTACAGGAACAAATCCAACAGCGTGTAAAAGCTGTGATTTAATTAAATGCTACCTTGCCTCCTTCAGACAGAAGTTTGTATTGGTCTCCTCGTTAACATATTCAGAAGCTTGTGTTGTTCTCGTTTGGACTTGGATCCCTTGAAATATTAGTCCATTAGTTTAAGGTTAACTTGACATTCAGAGCAGTCTTGTTGACTTCCTGTCTTTGCCTGCAAATGGCTGCTCAGTGGTTTTATGCATTCCAAGTTTCCTACAGATGTTGTGGGAAGAAACAGTGCGCCTGAAAGGAAGTGATGCATGGAGCACTCCACTGCGTTCACGTTACCCCTAAACCTGCTCCCGTTGCTCATTATTGCCACACAGTTTTCAGGATCAGGCCCTTAATCTGATGTTGAAGAACCCTTGTCTGTTTTATGTCCCTGAGTAACAGAATTCCTTTTATGTAAAGGAAAATGTGGAATTGATAACATTACAATTAATTATGTATTAGGAAAAAACAAATGTTGGCTTTTTACTATGACAGATTTTTGTTTTAGTTACTAAGAATGTAACTTACTCTGATGTATGCTGTGTACTTTTTTGTGACTACAATGGAATAAATGCTTTGAATGATGACAGAATTTACTTTTCTTGTCTATATTAACAAGTAGGTGTCATGTATTTAATTTCTGTAACTAAATTGAAATTACGGCTGTTAAACATATAGAGATTAAGTTACAAAAGGAATGGAACATTCATATTTTCTAAAGGAAATGACACAAAGTATATAGAAAAGATGAAGAACAAAATAATGCAAAACTTAATAATTAACTGCAATGTTTTCAATGTACTGTATAGCACAGTATGTGATCTTTAGAAGGGTCTACTATGTAGATAAGTTATGTCCTAGTGAAAAAATCATCATGCCCTAAGATCAGCATAAGCACCAGCATACTAAGGAGTATGTGTACACACTTACTTAAAATATACCCACAGTGACCTGAGTAAGATAGACAGGCACGTGTGACCCTGTAGTCAGAAGTAGTATTATACTAACATGCTATAGGATCACAGCACCACAGCAATTGGCTCATCTGGTGAGAAGCATAACTATAATTGAAATAAAACAGGTAGAAAAGTGTCTCTTTTTTTTTCTTTAAAACAAACAAACAAACAGAAAAAGAAAAACTCTGATCTCTGAGAGCACTACCAGAAAAAAAAAAGGAAGCTTGTATAGGTACCTGTGACCGTCCAAGAATTTCTGTTCCCAGTCACTCCCAGAAACCCACAGGTCGTCTCTCCCAGGATGCAGGCTGCAGCTGTAATAGCTGTAGCCTCACTAGGAGGGATCTTTGCTATCTGCCTCGAGCAAGGCTTGATCGGGCGACTGCTTTGCTATGAGCAGTTAACCAGCAGGTAAGAATACACTAAAGCAAATGTTGAACAGGTTTCTAGTGACTTTTAAAATTTGTGTATACTGATAAATGTATATTGTCCTTTAAAATCTGTCGAGAGCTGTGCTTCTGTATCTTCAGTGCATTCCTGTAGGAGTTTGTTTTAATGTGAAGATATGGATGCCTAAATGTGCATTGCAATTGGGAAAAGAGAAATTCTGTGACCAGCTCTGAAGACAGACTGGTTACATTTTACTCCTATAAATGGTGGGATAGCTGTATCAGCGGTGCTAAAGTTTTTTTTTTTTTTTTTTTCCCCATGAAGGAACAAGAGTTGGCCCCAGACCAAAACTTTTTAATTCAATTTAGCTTGATCTTTGAGATTTTTAGCTTGATTTAGTAATTTATTTAAGTATGTTGGTTTTCTGTGTTTGGAAATTTGTCTGCCTTATTGGAGAATATTTTAAGGAATACACATTTTACAATTAGCAATGTGAATTTTGGTTTAACTGAGAGTGGGTTGAAAATTATGAAAATGGTAGGTGATTCCCAAGCTGAGGCTGTTAAAGGGCAAATTGTGATACTTAAGTGGCATAGAAGTGACGTCAGTGACTTCATTATGAAAAAAAAATCTTCTTTCTCTTCTTTTTTGAAATAAAATTTCCTATTGTATTTTTAATTCAAACTCTGCCTTATTTTTGCCTAGAAAGCTCAGTCTAGGCTCCATTAATGAAGTAAATGAGGGCTACGCTAATGAAATACGTTTTTTCGTGAAATAGTACAGCTATTCACTGGATAGAAGAACAGATGGGAGTAGGGCCGGGGAAAACTGTGCCACTTCAGCCAGTGAGGAAGCAAGGAATTTTGATAAGACAGAAGGGACCTTATGTCTTGGGTGCTGAGTAACTGACCTGCGTCTGCTCTTTGAAGCTTAGGTGCGTCTTTGAGGGAGCTGCTTTGCCAGTTGTCCAAGGCCTGGGGCTGCTCTGGGCCATGCTCTGCTCCTCCTCGGGCCTCCTGAGCCCTCGCTTGGCCAGACCAGCCCCACGGCGAGCATCAGGACTAGCCCTTGCAGGCCTAATGGATCAAAATAGCTCTCCAAGTAGCACAGGCTCTTGCTTGGGTTTTGGGGGATCCGTGCATAAATCATTTTGGCTGTCTGGCCATGCCGGTGTAACCCATCCTTGAAACTGCTGGGTTTTAACTGAAATAGCCCAGGAAGCATCAGGGAGAGCACCCGCCTGGACGCCCTGGCTGCAGGATAGCGATGCCCCACCATGGCTGAGGCTACAAATGTCCTGGGCATGCAACGAGACAGATGTGTGAGGTGACATCATTTGTGCCCAATGCACCTGGTGCTTGAGGACAGCATCAGGAAAACATGCTTTACTGTGCTAATAAATAACTGCTGTGCTTAAGGAATTAACTCACACAGAAAGATTTGTTACAGTTTACAGTTATAGAAAGAAAAATGTAAAAGTCAATCCTTAGAGTGCTTTGAAAGAAATTCTCTCTCTTCTGATTAGCAGAGAAAGCTGTTTGGACTCCTTAAATTATTTTTTCCTGTATTTAAATAGATCTTCTGCAATGCTTGTGTGCCTGCAAGAATTATAAAAGGCTGTTCAGACCTAAATCAAGTGTTGCAGTGTTGCTCGATGAATCTTCTAAAGCAATAAACTTTTGGTACCTTTGACAAGTTTTATGATTCAAGATAGGTGCACTGTGTTGCGTATCATCTTTCATAGTAACTTATCTGTATACATCAAATCAATTTTTATATGCTAATAATTTGTTCTGGTATTTGAATGCTAGGAATCATAATTCATATTTATTGCATTCCTTAGACTGCAGATAATTTGAATAATATTTAGAGAAGAATCACTTTAGGAATACATCTAGGATTAAACTCATTGTTAAAAGAAAACAGGAATAAACAAATCTATATTCTATATAAACGAACATATTGAATTGAAGCTAGTGGGCCGTCAGCTCAGACTTGCTCCCCAGGGAGGTTTCCGTTCACTGAGATGTGGTACCTTCCCTTCATGGGAAGTGCTGAGCTGCTTACCACTTCCTCTGCTAAATTCTTGGGCAGGCAAATCTTGCTATTTGTGCACTCTTTTTGCTTAGAAATATCTAAATATTTTCTTGTCCACTTGCACCTCAAACTACCACTGATGTACCTGGCGTGTTAGAGTTCTAAAGTGTTACCTATTTTGTTTAATATCGTGGTTGTAGTTGAAACTCAGTTTTGCCGCTGAAAGTTGGATGGGGACATCAGTGTTGTTAGCAGTAGGAGTGGTGTGATAGTGATGGGAACTACTACTATGGCAATATTGTATCGTTGCAGAGCCTGTTGAAAACTGTTTTGAGGACAGTGCTGAAAACCAGTATTACTTGAACATTTCTGTAGGAGCACAAAAATTCCTCTAAGATGTGCAAATGGCCACAAAAGCTTACCAGAGTCTGCTGGGATTTCTAAGTGTTCTGTATTAAAGAAAATAAATAAAAATAAATTAAATAAAAAAAGGAAAAAAAATGTGAAAATGCCTAAGGATAGAGTAGATAAAAGTAGGCTTTTAGCCTCATATATTGTTTTTCCAGGAAAAATACCTTCAGTGCTAGACAGGAAATTCTTATTATATGGTAAACAGTTTATCAGCTGCTGCTCCTGAATACGTCTGAGACCCTTGTCACAATATTTGTATTCCAGCAATCGAGCTGGGAGTGCTTTCCTCTTCAGCAGTACTGTGGCCTTCTCTCTGCCTGCCTTCAAACCTATCTTTGTTAATGACTCTGAGTCCCAGTGTTTAAGATAATTAATTCTGAGCTACACACCTGTTTTGACAGTGTTGCAGATTACCCCTAAGAGATGCGATGGGCACAATGCTCAGATAGAAAACCCTGAGGCTCATGCTCGTATTTCCCTGCCTCGCAGCAGCTCCTGGTGGGCAGTGCTCCGCAGGGAGCGCTCCAGGGCTTCCTGCTGCGCCAGGTGATTTTTCACACGTCAGATATAAAAGGCTCACAGAAGCCGTGGAGCACTTCGCAACTGCTCCCTTCTCACCACTCTCACTCTAGGGAGGCCCGTACAACCTGCATGTCTCATACCTCTCAGTTTTGACTGAGTTACAACTCAGAGAAAGGATTGCTGCTTAGATTGCTGCTTTCATGTTTCTGCAGCCACCCTGTGAACTTAATGCAGCCCATGGCCATGTTAGAGATGAATATTTAAAATGCTCAGAAGACCCCATTGAAATCTTGGCAAAATGTCACGGCTTTTTTTTTTTTTTTTTTTAAACCTTAGTCAGCTTATCATGACACTGCGCATTAATGCAGCTTGCAGAATCATAATGCGCATTAGAATTGCATTCCTCTGCTGTCACTTAGCACTTACCTACCTTTTTTTTTTTTTTTTTTCTCTTTCTGGGGTTTCTGTCGTAGCTTGTTACGATCTCTTAGGCAATGGGAACAGAATTTGCACACTTTACCTGCTGGCCTGTTGCTAGGTAGCTGTGAGCACCGCACAGATCTGGGGAAACGAGCGCTCATCTGTGCAGAGAAACAAACATCAACCTTTCTTTAGGCTCTGAAGAAAAATGACTTTCCAAATCATGTAGAAATAAGTTCAATATTGAGCTTCATCCAAATGTTTGGCATCTGCTGACATCTGATAGTCTTTCATTCAACTTTGTTTCATGAAGACTAAGCACATGTTTCCCACTGAGCTATTCAAATTGATTGTCTTGTGAGAGGATGTTTGGTGGAAATGCATGACTTTCACAGTGCCCCTCGTGGTGCATTCACTAGCCCGTCTTGCACACGGAAGATTTTGCTGAAGACAAGGTAATGCTTTTTGCATGATCATTTTTTCCTGATTGTTTTTTAAGTATCTGTTACTTAAAATCTAAATAGTCTTCACTAAAGGGACAAAAAGGAAAACTGAGAAATGGGGAAGGAGATAGAGAATCTATTCCTGGTAGATGTTGTCCTTGGAAGGAATCATAGCACCTAGTGCCGAAGTGCTCGTGTGAAGCAAGGCATGGTGTCAGAAGCCTAGTGAGAGTGACCCTGGGGCTCGGGTGGTTGCCCATGGCTGAGAGCAGAGGTCGGGTGGCAGTGCAAGTCTGGTATCTTACCTGGTACCTCCAAATTGCCATTCAAACACTGTTGCTTCTGGATACCTGGTTCTGGGGTCAAGAGCCCCCTGGCCCCTCTGCAGGCAAGCTTGGTGCAAGTGCAATAGAATAGAGGCAAAGTGTTTTAGAAGGAGGAAGGATGAAATCTTTCCAGGCAAAACAAGTTCAGTTTCTTGCCTATCTGTGTAGACCACTGAAAGCATCCCCTCGAGGGACAGGCCAGCAGCGTTTTCCAGATGAGTTTGCAACTGATTTAATATTTGTATGTTGCATATGCATGACTCTATCCTTATTCTACCTTATTCTTTTCCCTACTCTTAGCTCATAGAAACGATGTGTAAAAGGAAATAAGCGTTAGCAAGATTGTGTTTCTCTCTGAATTCACATAGCTCCTCTCTGGAGATAAATTGCTATGAATACTGTCTGTCTTGCGGTATATTTATGGCATCAGGGAGCTAGTACAGGCTTCCGCGCATGGAAGAAGTCCTGCTTGATGATACTGCCAGTCTGCACCGTTTCCTCACAGCATTGCAGCACATAGTGTGTCCTTCCCTCACAAACTCAGCTTCCTGGAAGAAGGTGATGTAATGGGGATTCCCTGCGCTCTTAGCCTTTCTTTTCAGAAACCTGAAAGTCTTTTAGATCTCAAATGAGCAGAGGATGATGGGACTTGAAAGGTTAAACGTTTAAAAAAATAAAGGCAAGGTTAAAAGTAAAAAAAAAATAAAAGGAACTTCAAATTTTGAGACTTTTAAGTGAATCTCTTAGTTTTTCAGTTCTTGTCTGAGCCTGAGTTCCTTGAATGGGATATAACGTATGCGCTCGTCTCCAGCCTCTCGAGTGCTGCAGGGCTCAAGCAGACAGAATTAAGATGCAATAGAAAGGGAGGAGTAGTATGAGAATGCACCAGCAGTTACCAAGAGTGTGTTTATTGCAGCTATAAAAAGGTTAAGAATTACTACTTCGTAGCTTCTGAGGATTTTAAAGGATGCTGCAAGACTGATGATTGTATTTGGAATTAATTCTCTTAACACTTTTGTACGGTGTGTGTACCTTTTTGCTAAAAGGACACAAAAATACAAGAGCAGAGGCCTTTTCTCAGACTGTTTGGGGAATCAGAAACAAAGCGTGTAAGAAATCCTGGCCACTTCTCATCAAACAACACACTGTGGCTCTGTTCCTGAAAAAGAGTTATTGAAACAGAAATTAGGAATTGCAAATGGATTAGAAATAGTGAATACTGGGATTTAGGAAGTATGAAACTCAGTGTTTATAAAAGAGGGGAATCATTAAAGGTGAAATTGTTTTTGATCTCCTCAAAAGTTACTGAGGGATAAGACAACTTCCAGAAACTCAGGAAAAAATGACAATGTGCATGAAAACACGTGAAAAGGTTGAGATACCAAAAGCAGTTAATTTTGTTCCTTAGTTGATTAGCTTTTTGCTATGATGATGATGTTTATGATGATGATAAGTTTAGGGAATCTGAGAGGCTGCATTTCACATCAAATGCAAAGGAAGTTGTGAGACTCAATACCCCCATTTGTGACTGCCCAGAAGTTTTAAGGTTTACACTTTAGAGAATATGTCTTGTAGTTACTTGTGCTGTTGGGTAATTGTTGCAATTCCATGCTTAAGACAAGTAATGCAATACAGAAAATTGTTTTTGGTTGGCTCTGCCTCAGTAATTGCAACTAATAGAATCAAATAGCTAGTGTTTTCTGCTATGTTGACCTTGGGAGCAGGAGAGCGACTAGTTTTCCTCTTCCTTCAAGAAAGAAAGCAAGGGGAATTATTGCCTAGTAGTAATAACACAACAACAATGCTGGCTGTTATTCCCCACTCTTACTTCAGTGACACCTTAACACTAGCATGAAGAAGACAAGTCATTTATCAAGTATAATTTCTTAGGTTGACTCTGTGCATAGAGCAGAATAGGGAAAAATGAGCAGGTAGATGTGGCTTTCTAGGCACAGAGAACTTTATCTCATTCTGACCATAAAGGAACTAACACAATTTTCTCATTTTGGTACCTTATACTTGCTTAGGCCAAATCTGGATTTGGACTAATAAGATTTTGCTGTGTGTCCCCATTTTGATTTTTTAGGCCCTCTGAAGTGAGAGTTTTTCTGCAGCTGCCTACACTTTGTAAGGAGGGAATTGATTCCAGGAATTTCTATGGTTCTGAGGTGTTTGTGTATCCACAAACCACCTTCTCTGGAGTTGAATTTGACCTAGTTTCCTGAGAAAGTGAGGTTCATGCGGTACCCTTTGACATGCTAAGCTTTTCCATCCATTTCAATCCATATAAAATCAGCTAGTTTTTACAAGGGGAGAGAAATGTCCAATACAACTAAATAGAGAGAAGGGAGAAAAAAAATAACAGACTAGGAAGTTGGTTAAAGGAGAGAGGTGTCCTAGAGAGAAGTACAGAATTTATGCATTTAGAGACTCATGTGGCCAGCAAACCAACATGTGAATAATTCTGCATGTCAGATGGTGATTTTTGCCACATGGGAGTATCATAAATCATTTAAAACCTGAACTCACATGTGCAATCAGGTTTTGTTAATCCTGGCATTTATGGAACAACTTGTTACAGCCTTGATTCTGTAGAGAGAAGAAAAAAATGCAGTGGAGGAAGAACAGTGATGAGATGATGTGGATAGACTTAGTACAGGAGAAAAAAAGTGTGTGAGAGAGAGAGATGCTGGCTGGCTTGTGAGTGACAAAAGGAGATAATTGTTCATAAAAGAGTAACTCTGGCCAAAAATGAAATGAACTTGCTGTTTCCCTGTCCAGCGAAGGAGAATATGAGCCAAATACTAGAAGCATGCATTAATTTGTCTGGGGAGGAAGGCAATGAAGAGCTGGCAGCAATGACCGGTGCCAGAATGGGCCGTGCAGGCACAGCAGCGGTTGGAGTGTGACTCAAGGCAAGGCCAGGACAACCAATTTAGGAATACTAAGCACAACCATAATAAAGATCAATAAAGATTAAAAAAAAAAAAAGGAAAGATGGTGTGACACAATGAGGTATAAAAATAGATTTGAGGTTTAAGAAAGCTGCAGGTCTGCAAGCTGCACCTCCACCTGCAGGAAAGGTGCATAAATATGTGTCGGGAAAACAAGGTATGGAGGCAAGAGGTTTTGAGGAAATCATAGCCATAAAAAAAGATGTGTGATTATAACCTCTCTTAGGATCTTACTGCAGGCTAGAATTTTGGCCAAATCCTTCTGGTCTGAACATATCAAAGTGGAATAAGTATGGCTTGGGATTTTTTTTTCAGTCACCCACTTCATATCCAGACCTCTTTGTCTCCTGGTGCCCGTTGTGTTGGACAGCACGCGTGGTAGCCCTGCTCTCATACTTTTTTACTCCTTGGTATTAATCTAAATGATAATGTAAAGTTAGCAAGGTGCAAATTAAGATGTTTTTGTGGACTTGTCTTGATCCCAGGCTTATATGTGATGGACACTAGGGAGTTGCTCTTATTCAGGACAGAAGGATTAACATAAAAGGTATAAAAGTAGGGAAAATACCCTTTGCAAACAAATGACTTCTGCTGCAGAGTAATTAGATAAGTGTTTCACAGCATATTGCAGAGATTTAGTTATATAATTACAGAATAAATAATATATGTATATGTGTGTGTGCAAGTTACGGATGTTGCTGTATGTAGTTATCTTTTAGTATGTTAAATATCTCTGAAATGGCTGATAAGTGCCACTAATTAAAAATACATCCGAAATAGTAGCTTTGCTGTTTAATAGATCATTTCACAAACAAATAGAAGTCAGTAAAAGCATGGAGGGCAGAGCAATGTGACCTTTCAGGATCTGAAGACAACTCTGTGTACTGGAGAGAAAACCAGGACTGGTAAATGCATTTTTTTCTTGATCTTCTTGATCTTCTTAAAGGCAATCCATCCAAGAAAGCTGTGGCCATGTGGTCCAGCATGATGAAGTTACCAAGGCTTCATGAATGATTCTGCATCACCTAAGTTGCAGTACACAGCTGGGCTGGTATTCGTTGCCTCTTACAATTGGGAAGTACTTTAGTTTAAATCACCATGAAGACAAGGTTGGCTTTAAGTAAGTCATTTTATCTTTCTTTATTATGCTTTGAAGGAGGAAGTTTTGCTTCTTATGTAACTCTTGAGAGCTGTTATTTACAGCAGTCAGCAGCCTAATGCCTGAATGCAGCACCGAAGGACACTGCTTACAAGATGTACCTTTTGTGGAGTCATAAACATGCTAGCTGTCTGCACTGGCCTGCCTGGCTTTTCAAAGGAGTTGAGGAAATTAGTCACTCAGTTTTCCATAAAAAGTAAATGAACACTATGCACCAGAAAGTTCATTTTCCTATAGCTATATAAATCTTGGCCTATGGGAGGTGTCGTCATCTCGTACTGTGACTCTATCTGAAAAGAAGGAAGTTCTCCTGCATGAAGTTTACAACAGTTTTACTCTGAAGTAGCTATGTGTCACACTTCTCATTTCTGTTTTGAAGTGTAAATCTCTTAGGATCTTCTGATGCCTCTTGATGTTCTGCTTGAGACACTTTCACTACTGGGATTTTTTAGGCCTTCAGAATTTCATACAAGGTCTGCAGACCAGACTGGCTGCACCAGGGAGTTGGGAAGGCAGCGCACTGTCGAGGGACTGCTTGCCAAAGTCACCGTTAGCAGGCAGGTCTGCTCTGGAAATGGCCTGGTCTCTCATAGACAGAGGGCTAATATCACTTGAAGAGGACTAAGCTAAACTTGTGAAAGATATAAGGGTAACCTTTAATTGTCTAAGAAGGAGCTTCCCCTCAACTGTGCTCTTCTGGAATGATTTATCCTAAGATTTCTGATTTTGATCACTTTACCAGTTAAGCAAATGAAATGAATTCATTTCACAGTATCTGTGTAGGTAGTTCAGTTTTGGCACTGAACAGCATGATATTTGTGACATCTTCTCTGTTTTTCCCTGAAGAAACCTAAAATTTTCACCTTCATCAAATTCTGTCTATTAAAATGTACTGGTAGATGCTCACATGAATGAGTTTAGGACCTACAACTATAAAATAAATGTCTGGGGCTGTATGGAAACCACTTGATGACCTTGTACCCGCAGGTTCTCTGGCAATTCACAGATTTTATTTTTCAATAAGTACAAATGCATTTTCTCTGGAATATGCTGCTTTACTAAAGGTGAAAATGAGTAAAACAAGCCCACAAAACACTAAGGGGAAGGTTAGGTCTTTTCACAGTTTTCACAGTCTTTATCACTATTTATAACATAAAGCAGCTGAAGTGTGGTGAGCTCTGTGGAGAAATGTTTTTCCTTGCTGTACTGAGCTAATTTTTTCTGAGTTAACTTTTCTGTGTTTAGAACTGTACTTCAGCCTGTATTTTCAGCATGGAAATTTTCCATAGCCATGCATAGCCTTGCATACCTGCTTGGATGCGGTCTTGTGCCGTGTGCTCTAGGTGGCCCTGCGTGTGCAGGGGGGTTGGACTAGATGACCTCTCGAGGTCCCTTCCAACCTGAAGCATTCTGTGATTCTCTGATTCTATATCAGTACCATTGCTTTAAATGATTCGCTTACCAGGGCGGACATTTGACCCTATAAAAAATACAACTGAGGACTGATATATTGCATTTTTATTTGAAATATTGCAATGAGGTTGTGAAGTTTCAATATTTGTGTGAGAGTAATATCTTTTTTGGCATTCATTAATCTGAGTCAATAAGGAACTGCAATTAAAGTTGAGTGATAATTTGAAGCAAGTAACTAGTAATTTGTTTGATTATTTATCTCCTTTTTTATTAAATATCCATGAACAGTTGAACTGACCTTCCTGAATTTTTCATTTAATATTCTTTTTTTTTTTTTTTTTTTTTGTCAGTGGTTTGCAAATCACGTTTAATAGCAGAAATCTGTGAGGTTTGTCTGGACTTAGAGGGACAAAAGGAGACTGCAGCAGGTTGGGGTTCATCCCACTCACTGTCCTCCTCTCTCTCCTGTATCCTGGCAGGCTTCCCTCATACTTCACCTGAGTTTTCCTTGCTGCAGTTACTCTGTATTTCCTGATTTAAACCTGCAGACTGGATCATTCTCTTCCTCTTCACTGCTATCTTTTATATTTTTTAAATCTGCAAATTCCTTTCTCAATCACTTCTGTTTTCCAGCTCAGCTCCCTGACTTTGCACGATCATTCCCTTTGGTGATGTTCTCTAGACCTTTAATCTCTCTTCCCCTTTAGATTGCCTCCATTTAGTCCAAATCTTTTCTAACATGCAGTGTGCAAAGCAGAACATATTTCTCCAGTGAGACCTTACTAGGAATGACCGTAGTGGAAGGATCATTTCACATACCTGGATGGCCCCACTTCTGTTTATCCATCCCAGAATGATGATTATCTTTAGAGCAGATATCTCATCTCCCTTTCCCAAACCTCTTCTGTAGTCTAGGCATTTGTTCCCCAGCTTGTAATTATACACTGGCAGTTCCTGCCTTAGGAACTGTATCCTCTCTCCCAAATAACATTTTTAAGATTATTTCTGCAATTTGTCAAGCCCTTTCTGAATTTTAAATCTATCCTCTCATGTGCTTGCAGTCCCTCCCTGCACGATGTTATCAGCAAATTTAACAATCACCCTCCTCTTTTCATCACTGGAGTCATTAATGAAAAAATTAATAATACTGAGCTGAAGACAGGTCTCTCTGAAACTGCACGTGATTCCTCCTTTGTTTTGAATAGAGTGGGTTTCTGGATGTGAGGGGTTTGCTGGCAAGCTCAGTAGCCTGTGTACGTTCTACCTGATGCAATGGTAATAGCTAAGCTGACTTAAACCAAGCTCTGTCTGCTTCATTTGCTGTGGAAGGGAATGAAATTGGTATGGTATAATTTGACAAATGCTTCTGCTCGTGCCTTTGGTACCTTGGGGTTTTACTAGGAGGATTGCTTGAGCACTTCTCCGTGAAGGGATGGCTAGGGAGTTGCACTGTAGAGCACTAGCTCCTCCTCAGCCTCTTCCCCCTCCCCATGAAGTTAGGCCACACAATCACTTGTTTCCTTATCTTTCCTGCTTTTGTACTCTCAGATAATAGTTAAGATTCTGATACTGCTTCAGACAGTTCTTAGTATGCTGCAAAGCAAAGCCCTGCGTGAGGAACGCCTGGGGCTGGCGTGCTCACCATTCCCTGTTCATGAGCCTACAGTCTTCCATCTTTGTTACAGGACTGGGCTGATCATCTGCTTTCAGTTGGGCTTTTTGTGAAGGCTGAAGCAAAGAAAACTCACTAAATGCCCACCTTGATTAACAGCTTCTCTTCCTTTTCTGGTCTTCCTTTATTGCTAGTGTGCTGACTGAAGGGTATCTTGATAGCTGCACCATTCTTTGTACCCTGATCTGCACCCTCTCAGGCCTCACCACAGTCTTGCGCAGGACTCTTGTCTGATGAGACAGTTTCTGATTTTAAAAGCTAGTGCTCAGGCTACACACTGAAGTTCCTAGGCATTCTGGCTTCCGCGTTAAATCAGTGTGGAATATACAATCAGTTTTCATGTTCCTGTCATACTTATGGATCAGGCCCCCACATTGAAAATGGATCATGGTACCCAGCTGAGGAGTGACACCTCCAGCTTGAGCCTGCGGTGAGCTGGAATAAACAAGCAGAAGATAAAAAGCAGTAAGTGAAACCACTAAGACGGCATTTTTTTCAATCTAATAATATGCAATTTGTATAAATCGTATTTTTTGAAGTTCTCTCCAGACTTGCTCTATTCTTACTATATTGCCTAGATTATTTTTCATCTTCAGAGTTCTCAGTGGATTTCCTGTTATTGGTCCCAAGTCTATAGTAGATGTTCTCTGTCCTTGATACGGTTCGAATAGCTACTTCAGGAAATTTCACCTTTACAAGTATGTGACCTCAAAGGCACATGAAAAATCCTTTTTGATTATATTAAACAGCTTGTAAACAGATTTCCAATTTATTCCAGCTATATGTAAACACACATGAGTTTGTTTAAAACAAAAAAAAAGTAGCTCTAGACATAGATTTTGATCAATAGAGTTTTGATTTGGATTTACTTGTATGGCAATTTTTATAATAGGATGGAGAACATTGTATCCGTGTAGCAAATTTTAATGTTGTAGGTTAATTTTTACTCTCACACTAGAGAGCTAAGAAATAAACAACACTAAATAAAATCTAACCCAGAAGGAGCTTGACTGGGCTTGTTGGCCTTTCTTCAGTTTTCAAGAAACTTGGAAGTGAATCCTATGCAGAACTGGCCACTAATACTGTTTTCTCAAGCACTGATGTTAACCTGTGATTTACTGTTGCAGACAAGCTGTTCTTGGCTGATGTAACAAATCCCAATCTTCCTTGTTTTCTCTCAAAGCATCTAAAATTTGATAAACTAATAATTTTAGCCTGTGTAAGATACTGGATGAAAATAGATGCATACCCTTTTGGTCTTGATTCAGGGCAGCTGAACTTCAGCAGAAGTCTTGAATTTTGAATTTATTCTTAGAAGCCAAAAAACAGAAGCTTTTGCTGAGGAGTACAGCTTTGTTGTTTCTGTTACTGCCTGAAAGTGAGAACTGCCAGGACTGTGAAGCCATCCCTTTACAGAACAGATCCTTGTAAGCATCTCTGGCTAGTTCTGGGCAAGTACAGTGCAAAACAACTTTGCATGGCTGGCTGAAGAAACCTCTTTCTTGCAGAATGCCAAGATAGAGAACAGTCAAGATACTCTTCCCGGTGTTCCTGCAGCAGGAACATTTGTATCAGCTTGTTGAAAGAGAAAAGCAGAGTGAGCAGAACAGGACTAATGTTGCTCATACTGGTTTTGTAAGTTAAACGGAGAAAATTGACAGTTGCTGCCATTTCCCTTGTACAAGGCAATTCCTGGTAAATACACGTGTGCCTTTTCACATACCCATGTGTTGGGTGGCAGGGGAGACTGAGGCCAGGGAAAGCAGCACTTGGTCAGATGCTGGGTGCTCTCCTGTCCAGAGGTCTCTGGGGCTGTTGCCCCCATTTCAGGGGGCTTTGTATGTTCCCCATCAAACAGAAAGCATCCCTGACCCTCCAATCTGAAGAATGCTGACAAAGGATAGCTGGAAACAATACTGGCATCTGGAGATGTATTTTAAAGCTGCCAGGGGTCTTTGCTTTTCGCAAAGCAGATCTCCAGACAGTTGTAGCTTTCTCTAGCTCCATCTTTGTTGAAAGAAAGTCCTTACCTCCGTCCCTGCAGGCAGGTTGGTATGGGCAGGTCACTCTTCAAGATGGCCAGGTTCTCCTGAGATACTTGTTTCAAATGTAAAATCACGGCTGAAATTTTTATACCTTCAGCTGGTTTCAAATTTCATAAGTGCTACTGGTAGACTACAACTTCTGCAAGAAGTAACCAGCCTATAAAAGTTTGGAAGAGGGAGGAATCCACAGAGAAAACAGATTGTGCTTTTTAAGCAAGTCTATTTTTTGACAAGAGAAGTGAAATATAAAGCCAATTAAAATGCCAAACAATTTTAAAAACATAGTCTTAACAGTAAAAATATGCCTTTAAAACAAAATGATGCAAGTGACTAACAAAATCTTGATAGTTGACAACAGCTAACAGCAGCCTATAAATCAGGTGGGTTTTTTTTTCCCTTCCTATTCATTGCTTCAAGCAGTCACATAAAAAAATTAACTTTCAGTTCAGTGAG
Source organism: Crypturellus tataupa (assembly GCA_034781795.1). NCBI lineage: Eukaryota > Metazoa > Chordata > Aves > Tinamiformes > Tinamidae > Crypturellus > Crypturellus tataupa. The sequence continues at coordinate 963,683 of JAWLRI010000629.1, forward strand.
TAAAGAGTTTAAGGTCTTTCTTTGGTGAGGAGGACAGGTTCTGCAGTGCAAACGTGCATGCTTCAATGTATCATATTTTCTGATATTTAAACTAAGAAATGAAAAAAAATCAAGGTGGTCTAAAGCTCAGTGTGATACAATTGTAGAAGTTACTAGTTCCATTCACTGTTTATGATCCAAAGAAGATGAACTTTTTTAATTGCTGAGATTTCCAAAAACAGTTGTATCAAACTTTCAAAAAAGAGAAAGTCTGAGCAGCTTGTACACTGTTATGCAGGGTATGATGGTTTCACAAGTTCCTTGAATCTATTGAGAAATAACTAATCTGTGACGATTTTGGGGATCGGGAGGAAAAATCTGTTTTCCTCCTCTACCCCATTATAGTCTCTGGAACATACCTAAGGGCGATGTAGAGCTTTGCGCCTTTGCCACAGCAGCCTGTGAAAGTGCGAGGTGGGTTTCCAGCGCTATGCGGTGAGGTGAGGCACGCTATCAGGCTCGACAAATGTTATGATACCTGGCAACAGGAATGCTTTTGTTTTGTCATCTGACTTTCTCACCTTAGAAAAATAAAGACTCTTGGGCATTTTTACTTACTGAATTGGAAACTGAAAAATTGTGCTGAGCCATTGCTTGAAGTAGTGGAAAAGAATGGTTGAAAATGTAGTTTTCATAATAATATCACATGCTGGAATGGCTTGTTCTCTTCTACCCTCAACTGTGATCAGCCCTCAGTATTTTTTTCACCTGAAGGTCAATAATAAACTCACCTCTTCCAATTTTAGTTTTCTATGGTATTGGAAAAGCTAAATTGTATTTTAGCTCCAAAAATCCTATTTAAAATCTTTTGACAGGCACATAAAATTTCCTTATATAGTGTTGTTACAGTGCCTGTTTTTATCTTATTTATGCAGTTGGAGTGCTTCCATTTAAAGGCATGTTCTTCAGGTTCATGTGCTATAAGTAAAACCAAAATGAGATTTGTTTCCTTGTTTCCTTCACTGAAAATGTTTTTACTGAACTATTCAACTCTACTTGTTGAGTATTACCTTGACACTTTAATTTGGAGGCAATTTAAGATGTTCTGACTGAAAATTTTAAAGCAAAATTCCTAGTGCTTTGCAGAAACAAGGCACATTTTTTTTTCTTCTCTTCTTGGCCTGTTATCAGAGGGTTTTGTTTTGTTTTTTAATCTGCCACTTCAGAGGCCTTGTGTTGTTTCATTCTGTAGATATTTCAACAGCTCATTTTGGTCTAGCAGTCTTTGCCGTGTCATGGTTCATGTCTTTCTTGACATGGTGCTATCAAGTTCTTCCATTTACTGTTCACATTTACCCTTGCTTACAAATGAGGTTTAGAGAAGCTAAAACCTTTCTACATCGAAGGTCTCGTTTATTTGAATAGTGGTGCCTTTTGCGTTTTCTAATTGCCGATGCATGGTTTCAGTCTAAAGACTATAGATCTTACATTATTAAAAATACTCTAAAATAAATATTGAAAAAATACATCCATTTGGATTTCACATAATTAAAATCTGTGTGATGAGAACACTTTGAAATACTAAGTGTTTCTCTCTTCCTCAATACTTTCTCTGTATTAAAAGAGTGGTAATTGGCCTGTCTGTGATTTTTACGTAGTCTTTGTCTTAATGGTTCGAGTCTCTGGGGGTTTGGTGCTGTGAAACACCACCCAGAGGGAGCAACTGCAGAACCTGCACGGCTTTTCCTCTGCCCCCACCAGCCAAGATTTGAATAGGGCAGGAACTAGGTATTACACAATGATCCTCTCTGCTCTGTTACGTTCTTGAGATGGTATGGACAAACTTCAGGTGTCACTGTCTATGTTAATATCTTTTCAGACATGTCTGCAGTCATCTGGTTCTTTTCCTAAAATTCACATATATCTGATTTTAAAATGTGACAGGAGCATTTTTGTCTGTTTTGCACAAATAAATATAGCCAAATATAGCGTACAGAAGAATTGTGCCCCCTCTCTGAGTGATGCACTGTGACATGGGGTATAGAGGAAATTTAACACTTTTTCACTTCACTGGTTTACTAAGTGAATCATAAAACAGAGGTCCCAAGTGCTCTCATTCACGTAGGTTGTAAGTACCCTTTGCAAGTGTGGAAGTGTTAGATAAGCGTCCTGCCACATTGTGGTAGTGAGGAATATGGGCTCTGTGGAGTATTTTGCCTAAGTAATTTAGCAGGATGCTCTGCATCAATAACCACGATCTGCATTTTTGAATGGGCCAGGTCTGTGCCAGTTTGTTGGATGAAAACGACTCGGGCAGAACAGGGCTGTGATTACAAATGGTGCGCTGGATTGTACCTCTGCACTGAGAGCCGACACAGCCGAGCAGCATGCTGGTCTGGTTCATGTTGGTCACTAGAATTTGTTTGGTTCTTGCAGAGCTCAGCCAGGGATGTGGGTACAGAGATCTGGGTCACACAGTTAGTGCTATCAGGGCATTCATGGGAGCAACTGATTTTTTCTGTTTGTGCTCAGAAGAGTGTTTCAACATGCACTCTACGCTTGTGCCTTGTGAAATTCCAGACACCCTGAAGTCCTTTGCTGTGGCTGTGAATGGAGGACTTTGAAGAGCAAGTACAAAGTTGTTTGGTACGAAAGGTGGGGCAGAAATGAGCACTAGGCTGCCCCGAGGCAGTTCGGAGCAGGTTCTGGTTGTGGTTTGGAGCAGGAGCTGCTGGTGCTCAGCCTGCGGCAGCGCACATCTCGGCGAGCCTCTCCCGCTGCCCCCACTGCCTGCGCTTTCAGACCAAGGAGGTTTCCTCTTGCTGAGATGCAGAGTTAACATCTCCAGGCTGGATGCTGGAGCAAAATTTCTGATGTTGGTGACAGCGGTGTTGACAGTCAAGTTGTATCCGATCGGTTCACTTAGGGAAAGGTGGGATGAGCCATACAAAATATTCTTAGGGTAGATGCAGTGCATTGGTACTGCAGCTTGTTTTTTATGTAAGCCAATCTATCTTCTGATAAGACAAACTCCTAAGGAAACAGATCTGGTATTTACAATTTGAAGAGGTTGAGGTTCCTATTTCATATTTGAAAATGAAAGATGGACATCTTTTTTTATCTTTAAATTTTAAGCCTATCTTCACACAGAAAACTGAGAGGAGATAAAAATTTTTGAAACACAAGCTATTCTTTGAAGCTCTTAAAATATTTTGAAGCTTTTCCCTACAGCTATGTGTTCCATGCACTTAATGTCTGTTTTATGCTTTGATATATTTTGCAATTATTTTTCATCCTTAATTTGATTTTCTTTTAATAACATTGTTCAGGAAAATAGTGGATGACAAAGAAGACTAGCATTCATCAGATAATCCCTATCTGAGTAAGATAAGTTGTTTTAATTACATACATGTACATAGTGTGCCATAAATCTACTTAAAGGTCTTATCAATTTAGGAGGCAGTACTAATCGAAAATAACTTTTCAAAGGATTCCAGTGTTAGCTCAGAAAGGCTTTTGCATAGCATATAGTCTGTTTTTTCATGTCAAACAGTTTGCTATTCAGTAAAGTGATGCAATTTCAAGCTACCACATAGACCGGAGCCAGGAAGCTGGATGGGTTCTTAACGACATGGTGTTCTCAGAGGTATTTCCCTTAAATTCCCTTAGTCCCTTTGGCTGAGGCCACACGAAGTCCAAGCCCATGCCCTGCCCATGCCGCTTGGCCTCCCTGGGCGAGGGGCTCCTGGGCAGAGCTGCTGCCCTGGGGCTGCTCCTGTCCGGGGAGCTGCCCTCTCGTTAGGGGGCGAGCTATCCTGCTCGGAGTTACAAGGATTGTACATGGAGTCTCCCTATTTCTCCTTGCTTTCCAGTTATGTGAACAGGCTCTTGCATTTGATTACCTTGCTTGTGTTCGGCTAGCAGTTACTGTGCTGCTGCTGAGTTGTCTCTGAGAATTGGCCATTACCGGGCGTGCAAGCACTGTGCGAACCCTGTCATTCTGCGGCTCACAGCGGAGTGGGGAGGTAATGGGGTTTTGCATAGTTCTGTATTATATTTTACTTATATGATACCTAGCTGTAGGTAATACATTTCTTTTATTCTCTGGTAGTTCTGAAATGCAATGGGGAAAAAAAAAAGCTTTGTTTCAACTAAAAATGATGAAAAAAAAAATCAGTCTGTCTCAAACTCTGCAAAATACTGTTTGACCCCAAATTAGATATTTCATTTTAGTTGCTAAGTAATTTACTGCTTCTTTTTAACATGAAATAGCATGTCAAAGTGAAATATTCAAAACAAAATATTTTGATGAAAAGGAAATATTATTTAAGCACTTCTGGAAAAAACGTAAGACAGCCTGATGAAATGGATGCGTACACGTGAGGTGTTTAGATTAGCCTGAATCTGTGGTTTTCAAAGGGAAAAGTTTTATGCTAAACTTTCCTCCAGTTCAAAGTCATCTACTACCATGTGTGTACACCATGCTTTGAATTCAGACTTGTACAGATTTATGCTCTTAAAAGATAAAGAATGTATCCTCAATGCCTGAATTCCCTAAGAACGTAAGGAGCAATCCCCTGAAAGGGTCAGTTACAGAGGTGTTCTGTGTAGCTGCCGCTGGGCGACGCACCACGTGCCACTTCGTGCCTGCTCAGTGTCCCCAGCTGCCTCACCCGTGTGGCTGCTGTTGGGGTCGTCACCAGAGGAAGGTCTTTTGTGGTGGCTGGTGGCAAGAACAAGCTACCCACAGTTCACCCCGGTGCTTTTTTCATTTCTCATCACAGTATCCCTGTCTTTTCTCTTTTTCGCGTGGACTTCCTGGCTTACTTCCTGCCTCCTAATTTCAGTTTGCAGCTGAAACTTTTCCCCCTTGTGATGAGAGCAGCTACAGTGTGCTGCTTTATTACGGAAATGCTGGTGTTGTCTCCCAGCTGCTCCCAATTAGAGCAGTCCTTTGTGCTGGGCTGTGGGCTGGGGCCGTATGCAGCCAGCTAACAAGGGCTGTGCTTGGATGGGAAGGGCAGGTTTGTGAACGCAATTTTTGGAAGATAGAATCATTAAAATTACATCACCTTCTGCTGTTGCCACTAGCTGAGGTAGGAAAGGGAGCTTGGATAGGGAGGAAGCTGGCATAGTAGAAAAATGAGACTAGTGGCTTTGGCCTTAGTAGGTCTGGAGTATCTGTTGGAGTGTGATTATTCCCCAGGAGTGCTAAGCCCTGGTGTGTGGGCTTTACCCTCCGCTCCAACTGTGTGGGTGCAGGTTGCCTTACAGAGGCCCAAGGGACAACATGCCACTGAAATAGCCTGCTTTATCCCTGCGCGGCTCTCCACCAACACACTGCATTCAAGACAAAATAAAAAAGAGCTGCTTATATTTTTAGTTCAGCAAGATCATTAACAGGTATATTAGTATTTGTTGTGCTGTAACATGTCACTATGTATTCTCCATATTTTAGCCCAATTGATGGCATTTAAAAGAAGATAATAATCTTATTTTTCAATAGGATAGGTATTTTAATGTTTTCTTTATATGTACTTTTAGAACCATTTTTATTATTTAAAGCTTAATTCTGTGTGCTTTAGTATGAGAAACTCATTCAATCTCATTTTTATATGTGTGATATAAATCTTTGATCTGTATTTTAGCTTTATCCATAAAATAACCACTAAGGGAAATGCTAAAGATGTCTCCAATTTTCAGTCATTAAAGCTGTGATCAGATGCTTCACACTGTTGGACTGACGTGCACATTTTAGAATAAAAGCCAGCAAAATGCCCTCTGAATTCATGTGGCGGGCTGGTAAGTGGCACTGCAATGGCTGTGCCGTGTCCCAGGAGCAAAGTTCTGCTCTCATAGGCCACTTACTCCGCATCTCCTGTGACACTTGTACCTGAAATGCTGAATCGCAAAAGGCTTAAAGTTGGAAGGGACCTCTAGAGATCATCTAGTCTGAAGTGCCCACGGCTGCACAGGAGGGACAGTGACACCTCAGGGGGTCACTAAGTGAGTGGCTCTTCCTGGGGCACAGACTTGGCCTCTCTGCAGCTAATGACACCTCTCGGGCAGGAGGACACGCGGTGGCCTGGAGAGCTGCAGCTCCTCACAAAGGCCAACAAGCTTTTAACTGAGCTGAGAGCCTCAAGAAGAAATTAAATTTGGCAGCGCAAGTGTAGTACTTGGGTTATTCTCAAGTAGTCTTGAGATATAAAAATGTTCCTGTGGGTGTTCTTGGCTCAGAATAGTGACTGAGAGAAAACGGAGCTCAGCAGCTTGTACTCTAGAGTCGTCTGTTTTGTTTTGTTGGGTGTTTTGTTGGTGCTTTAAGAAGGAAAGGCTGGCCTAAATTTGTGTTGAGCCATTTTATTATGCTTTCATGCGAAGACCAGAGGTGGGTTTTCTTGTGCTTTGCTCCATTTTTACCAATGGTGCAAGTGTTTTTTTAATTTGGGAGCAAGTCTTATACGCAAAGCAAAGCTGGGGAAAGGGTCTCCTGGAGCACCGGGTATTCAAAGGATGCAGTTGTCCTTTCAGTTCTGCGGAGGCCTCTGTGCTCTCCAGAGATGCAGAGTTGTTGCAAAACTCAGTGTCCCCATTGCCTCTTTTCCTGCCAGAGGGTTTTGTGGCAAATCTCCTGCCATGTCATCCTGTCCGTTGTTCGGAGATAGCATATAGGCTTTTCCATTTTATTTATTTATTTTTTATTTTTTTAAGATGAGTAAGTTAGATAGCCAAACTTCAGGAAAAAATTTGCAGCTGTGAATTTTTGAGTCTTTGGCATTTTTTGAGTATTTAAGTGTGAAGGGAAATGATTTTTTTTCTGAGATTTAAGTGTGAAGGGAAATGAAGTTTGCTGTTGCTGTAGCTGCATGAGCCTGACCTGCTCCTGTCCCTGTAGTTATGCAGAGAAAACTGTTTCCAGAGCCAGGCTGTGTACCACTTCCCTGACACAATCCAAGTTTTAAAAAACTCTGAAAAAATACTGTTCATCAGTGCATTCATACATCTCCTCACCAAGAACAAATAAAGTTAAGGATTAAATGTTTGTTTTGGTATCATTTCATACAGGTTGTTCCAAAAGAAAGGAAAGTTCTTCACGAAGAAGAGAAAGATGATAAAAGCTTCAGAGTGGCATCGATAAAGCTGTCTTTACTTATTTTGCTCTCTGCAGAAGACAAACCTGCAGCAGGATCCAAAATGCAAAGCTCTATCTGCATGGTACATGGTAAGGGCATCCTTTTTAAAAAGAATAGTGTTTTCTATTTTGAAGTAGGAGATAAAGATGTATGCGGGAGCACTAGGACCTGAAAGGTATCTTATTAGAAACTTAATGCTGGACTGTTACCTCTTAGGGTGTGAAACAAGTAGGAATAGTTTTCTCATGCCATAAATGGGTACAAATATGCTGACAGTATAATTGCATTAAAACTTATAAAACAATATCTCACTTGTGCAGGTAAAAATTATAAATCTACTCTAGGCTTCTCATTAAGGAATGGCACAGATCAAGAGGTCCATATATTTAAAGGTGATCCTGTAATTTGAGGCCTTGTTTTAGATTTTCCGTTTTCTTAGTTGAAGTTATAGATCTATGAGCACAGAGATGCGGTTGCTTCCGAGTGCAGAGGCCAGGAACTGCTGAATTCTGCGTCATATCTTTCTCAAAAGACAGGAGTCAGGTCTCCAGGATAAATGTTTGATTTATAGGATTCGTATTGTTATACCAAATTAGAAAATGTGTTGTAAAAAGGACACTTTGGCATCAGCTTGAAAGGGACATTAATGTATACAGCCTCAATGTACTGCATTGTTTGCTAACAAAGACAAATCAGAAAAGACTCATGTTTTGTTGAACCCGTAATGTTGCAGTAATGCTGATACAAAATGCCGACATGATAGTCATGCTGATGATACCCTATTGCAAGGAAGTAAGTCATTAAGCTGGGGACATGTTAATCCTCTGGTTCTTTTTGGTACTTGCCAATGATCTTATAGTTACATTTTCTTTCTTTCTTTTCTTTTTTCTCTTTTAGCTGTATATTTATTTTAAACTATGTATAGAAGAAATAAGAATTACAGAAAATACCACACATGTAGGATATATGCGTGGTATAAGCGTGTTGTAGTAAGTCACTGTGTAGTTAGTATGAGGTAATGCCAGTTTCCTCTATCAGATAATGAGGTTCCTGGGAATATGCCTGTGTGGAAAACATGAAATTCAAGATAGAGCTCTCACAGGCAGAGAAGCCGGGCCTGGGCGATTTGGTGTCATGGTAACCAAGGCAGGCATGCTGTATATAAATATCTGAGCATCACAGTGCTCACTTTCTTCCAGGATGTGCTGCTTACAACTTTGTAATGACCTCAGTCCAAAACTAGGCACAATGCCAACATTTCTCTTTGCAAAAAGGACATTCTGTCTGGCAGCTAACATTTGTAAAGTGAGGTGATGGTAGAGCTTTGTTCATTAAAGAGGAGCGGTAAAAAATGAATGTAGAGAATTGTTGCTAATTTATTATTATCTGCTATCTTCTATTAACTTTCATCACCATCAAATATTTAGAACTACCTAAGTCAGATCTTGCTAATGGTAGGTAATTATCTTTCATGTGTGCCATGGTAGGTCACAGGAGGCTTCTGTCTAACCACAGTTTCTGCCTGGGAGAAAGGGGAGCAGCTGGGGCACAAATCCCGGGGCTTTGGCAAGCTCTCCAGGAGAGTGGTCACCAGGCTGGCTTGCTGTGCCTGTGGATTCACCCTGAAATAGAGTGAAGGTAAAAAATGCTGCACTACAAAATGGTGGTGATGTGGGATGTGTTCGTGTATTGCTAGGATGAGTCCTGATGCCTGAAGAGGAAAAATGGGACACAGGTGAGGACTGATGGCTGCAGGATAGTACATTGCAGTGGGCACTTGCTGAGGACTCCCCGTCTCGTGGGCAGGCATGTCTGCAAAACAACAAATTAAGTGAAAATGGAATTTCTTTTCACTGTTTGATTTCATACCTCACTCGTGGTTTCTTCCTTCTTTACTGTTGACAGCTGATTGCTAAATCAGCTATATAATGCTAAATAATTGTATGGGGCTAAATAATAGTATTAGGTTCTAGTTGAAATTCTCCAGTTATTTTACTAGCATATACAATTTTTAGACAGTAAAATGTTTTCAGCAGTAATGCAATCAAAAGAAATATTGAAATAAGTAAATATTATTGTTTTTATATTGCCCACATAGAGACTTCACTGGCCTAATGACACTATTTAGGAAAGCAGGAGAAAAGCAACAATGCCCTTCACTTGAACAACGTTGTCATGTTTTTAGTTATGAACTTAATAATCTAGTGTTAAGAATGTGTTTACGTTTTATGTTAGTCATCTAAAGGTGTGAATAGTGAGTCCTACCAAATGCATAAGGTCAACTGCAATTGGTCCTCCAAAGATGTAATCCCCTAGGCCAACACATAACCAAGGCCAGTCAAGTCATGGCCTTGTCTCATCCTGCTTTCAAAACTGCTCCAGGTTAGAGTTGAGTGAAGTAATATAAACAAGAATAGATCTTCTCAAAAGTAATGGGTTTTCCTGTTTCCAAGAAATTTTACTCCTCTTCTCTAAATGTTATCTCGACTCATAAATTACTCTATAGAATCTGCTTTCTTCCGGGGTTTTGTAAATGGAAGGTGTAATGTGGAACCCCCTGAGCTGACCCTGCTGAGCAGCCCAGCTCTCCAGCTCCTTTGTTATCAGTAGCCCAAGCAGTTCACCAGTGGCAGGACCCTCCCTGTACAAACAGAGTAAGAACAGAATACAGCAGAGCATAAACATTCTTAAACAGGCTTTTAATGAGATGCCAGTAGAGACAAAACGTAAGGCCCAACTGTAATTAGTCTATATTGAAGACCACTTATTTGCTAAATATATTCAGTATATGTATGGCTGCAACTGATGACTATGGGGAAAAGGAAAAACAATAAATCCCTGAAAGCTGTCAGAGGAGGTAATCACATAAATGCACTGCTATGCTAATCCTATTCAATTTAAAAGCTAGAGAGGACCTCAGTGAAGGTTAAGATCTAAAATTACAGTTGGGAAATACAGTGTTTCTGTACTTCAGTGTGAGAAGCAAGTGCTAACCTCTGTCCCAGGGGTGGTCTTCCAAATCATTCAAACCTGGTGTTGCATCCTAATAAACAGAAAATGTTGATGACTGGAGGAAGGGCTTGTTAAAAAGCATTCCCGCAGACACTCTAGCAAGGTTCTATTAGTTTTGGTCATGGGAGTGGCAAATGCTTCCTTTGAGGTTATTTCCCAGCACCCACTACGTGATATCTCAGAAACTCCACAGCAAATCTATAAGATGACATTTCACCCCTCACTGTGCCTCATTTTTGTGCCATGATACACCTGGGGAATACATCTTGATACATTCTGGAAGCTGAGGGAGTTCACACCATACACGAACACAAAACTTTGCTAGCTGAATGTTTGGTACCAGCAGTGTAGGAGCACTTAACAGGACCTTTATGACAACTGTAGAGTACACAAGAAGGGACTGTCTTGGGAAGTGGGGTAAGTAGAATTAAAATTCAAGTTGGCAATGCAGTCTGAAAACCTAACTTAAATGGTGAATTTCCAGCAAGTGATATCCTTTCTTGAGTCTTCTTGGAAGACAGAAGCTGCCTTCCATTTTTGATGCTGTGATATTTAGCAAGCATTCTTTCAAGAGAAGAGTTTTCAGAATAGTTACCCAGGAATAATTTGCAAACAGAGAAGCCCATTCATCCATATTTATATAAAGTATTTGAAGCTGAACCTTGATCATGGGTGAAGCTTATTGCACTATTCAAGTGTATTATTTTTGGCTCTTATGTGAGAGCAAAAGCAATGCTATTGTTACATTCTCAACCACTGTCATTAAAAAAATTGAAGCTTTTCAATTAGCTTTTAATTTTAATTGGAGTACAGGCAACAGTTGCTTACAAATATAAAAACCTGTGTTAAGCAAAGGGGATGGCTATACAGATAAATTCTCGTCATTATTTGTGTAGTCAACAATGAGCTAATATCAAAATCAGCACAGAAATGCATATGTGACCTGTTTACACTGTCATATTGCCAGGTTCAGGATCACTTGTCCCAGCCGAGTGTACACGTCCCTTTAGACTTCCACATCTCGCTGATCAAAAATTGGATGGAGAAGGCCTCAAGTTTGACCTTCTTTCTGTTCAACCCATCTGTCTTTTCTCAAAAGATAAAGCAAAGCTCCTTCAAGATAAGGACAGAAGTCCTGACACTGGTGCTGGCAAGGATCAGCAAGTGACCCTTCGCATGGGGAGGACCTAGTGCTCTCACCCTGCTTTCTTGTTACTGTTGCTTTCATTGCTTCACTAATGCAGAAATTAATTTTATGCTCGAAAACGGCAGTCTGGTGAGAGGACAGCCAGATGGCAGCAACCAACAATGTGTAAGGCTAAAGATTTGTGATCTCTCCTGAACATATCCCTTTAGGCTGTGATAGTGATCCTGTCATGTGGCTTCAATTCTGAAAATGAGAAAATTGGCTAAAACTTCCCCGCCTTCCCAGGCTGTCAGGAAATATGTTTATGTAGGTGAAGTATTTGACTACCACATGTATAAACATCAAAGGACAGGTAATAAATCACAGCTAAGTTTGTAAATAAATAGAATAGGCAATAAAGACCCAGCCAATGCATGTCGTATCTTATTCAGTAGTTCATTAACCATCAGCCCTAGAGTAGTGCTGGCGTGTATCCCACAGGCAGCCTCGAAAGGAAGATTAGATTAGACTGCAGCTTTCTGTTTGGAGTTTCTTAACACAAGGAAAACTTAATTTCAGATATTATAGTAAAATAATTGGTTTAATTAGTTACAACTTTCCAACTGTATAGGAAAGGAAATTGCATGATTTTTCATTCTGTGCTTGCAGTATTCCTATGATAGTCTGTGAGGGCTGAGAAGATACATCTGAGATTTTTTTTTTATATTTTAATGCAAAAATATTTTTTTTTTCTGTCAAAAATTCCATAATAAGGTATCAAGTCTCCATAGCAAGTATGTGCTGAGTCTTTGGGTTTACTTTGCAGACTGCTTTTATGTCTGCAAAAAAACACGGTGGATGGAATAAATTGGAGGTAATAGGATAGTGTGTGGAATGAAAGAAAATGTAGTTTGGACTAAGTATTTAACACCTTCAGCCTGCCAGACTCAGGAGTTTGTTTCTGTCATGCATCTTCTACAAAATTACTAGCTGACTCTTGGCTGGGAGAATTGTTGCAATGATCATGGAATGAAAGACAGAAATACTTGACCTTTAAGGCCCTATGATACAATGTGGCACAGCTAACGAGGGCTAAAAAAAAAATTTCTTTCTTCACTTGTAGGCTGTGAGGCTTTCTCCTGAGATCTGAGACATTTGCATTGGAAACATACAATAACCTTTTTTTCCACTATATAAATAGATTCTAAGATAAAGATGGCTTTATAGGCAGGCAGACATGCGTTTCTTCTCTTTTTCTTTTTTTTTTTTTTTAGGTGAATGAAGATTAATTTTTGATGTTTTAGTTATCTTGCATAATTTAGAATTTATTTTCAGCAAACCTGTTAGTGTATCTTTGATTAAAAAAAACATTACTTAAACTTTGGAAATATCTGTAAACCCTCAAATGAAAACCCTCAGCCTCATCTTTTTCTCCTCCCCATTCTCTAAATAGTGCAGATGCACAGGAGTTGGGGTTTAAATGCTCCTGTGATGCTCTTGGGTCCAGGCTGTGAGTGTTACTTAAACAAGGGGATCCCTGCAGAGCATCTCTGTGTGATATGAGGAGCTGAAGGAGCTTCATGAACTGTGCCAACTCTAGTAGTGATTTTTGGAATAGGTTTTATGGACTTCTTCTTTGGCACACCTACCTAATGCCCAAAGTGCGATACAAGTATTGAGCAGTCTGCTCTCTTTCTTGCTCTTGCCTTCATCTTGGCATAGTGACACTACTTCTGTTGTGAGGCTGAGGGTGCCTGTCCATGCTCACAATGCCAACTGTGGCACTGCCTTGCAGGTTCTCTGCAAGGTGAGAGGGGCAGCCAGGCTATGGCATAAAACGTAGTTAGCCAGGACCACCCTGACAACCTGGTCCTGCTCTAAGGGACCCACCTGGCATATAATAATCCTATGTTGGCTTCTAGGATTGAAAGGAGACATGTATTCTGAGTGCATGTGGACCAGCTCTTTGCAAGGAATTCTGTTGCTTTTGTTTTTATAACCTTTTTTATTATTATTATTTTATATGTGTGGAGGTGAAAATATATTTCTAATTTGTATCTAAATCTGTTTGGCAAGGAATGAAGGGATTTCACATATCAAGATTTGATTTTATGAAGCAATTGACCAACTAAAATGCAACATCTGTATGACTGTGAAGCTGATGTTCCATCTGCTTCACATAAAGCACCCTTTTTGGGCAAGCAAGTATTCTGTGTATGTTTTGTAGTCAAGAAAAATGACTGAGAGGGAGTAAGGGTTGTGAAGATGGCTGTCAAGACGATCAGTGGTAGAGTCACAATTAAAAGCCCAAATCACTCATCCCTCTCTGCCCAGCCACTGCTGTTGTACTTCTCTCGCTGCCTAACTTAATCAGAACTTCTCATTCTCTCACTGTGTAAGAAATGCAAATATGTCTTCCAGCTTGTGGAAAAACGTTGCTGTTTGAAAGCCGTAGTGGTGGCGAGGTGGCGGGGGCAAGGATATATCAAATCAGTATTGGATTCACAGTCTGTGGACTGTAGGTCCAATCACCTTCCTAGGAGCGAATCGAGTTCCCAAATAGTATGATCAACTATAAGCTCGACTCTGGCAGTATTGGATTCACGGAGAGTCTGAGGGCCGTAGGTCCGATCGCCTTCCCAGGAGCAAATAGAGTTCCCAAATAGTGTGATAACACTATAAGCTCGACTCTGGCAATATTGGATTCACAAACAGTCTGTCAACTGCAGGTCCGATCGCTCGCCCTCCCAAGCAAGTAGTCGAGTTTACAAACAGCATGGTTTATTCAAATGCAACATTTCCAAAGCAGGTTTCAGATGTCAGTATAGGAAATTCTCTACTACAGCGTGGGGTTTTAGCTAGCTCTGCAGAAGATGGGAGAGGGGGCTCAGTCTCGAGTCTCCTCAGGCAGCATCCCGACCCGAGGGGAAGAAAGGGGGTTCAGCCCGTCGACTGACCCAGGATTTATGATGGAATCTTCTCCCCCTCTTCTCATCCTTAGTTCACCTTTTATACTCTTCCTTATATTCAAGTGGAGCTTGAGTGACTATAGTCATACTTAATATAGTTATTGATTGGTGAAAAAGTTTCTCGCTTTCCTTTAGAGGTACAGTCAATCGAAAATCTAGAGCGTATGCTCAGTGAGAAGTGGTCATACCTCAGAGGCAGGTAACTTTTGGGATGGAGGTGTGCGTTGGCATTATAATGAGCAAAGTTCATCTGAAAAGAGTGATTTGCCACCCTTGCTGGCTCAGCACTGGACTTGTTCCCATATATCTCCCGTTGGACAGCTACCGTGCGGCTTATCAGCGACCCAGCACAGGGAGTGCAACAGAGTTTGGCCGCGGTGTCTTCACTCCTCTCCATCCTCTGTTACTCCACTTTGCAGCTGTGTGGAAGGCAGATTGTGTTGCCCAGGGAACTGTGGAGGAGCAGAGTCCCTGCATACCAGCCATCCTGGAACTGGCAACTGTGTATCACCCCAAGCAAGCTGCTGTAATGCCTCAAGTTTCCCCTTTTCCAGGCCATTCTTCCACACAGCTTTTAGCCATATGGGATATATTGAGATCTTTGATTCTTGAATTTTGTTATTTACCTCAAATAGTGTGCTCTACTGTAAAAACTAACATAAAAGCAAAGGCAGGACATGCTCAGCATAAGGTATTTTTGCAAATACCTGAGGCAAGAAAACCCATAAAAGCTTTGGAGACCAGTTGATCTTTTCCCCTTCCAATCCATCTATCATAAAATCTTCCAGAAGACAGGATATACTACAGACTCAGAGGTAAAGGTAATGCACTCTTTGCTGCTGTTTGTGAAATCTCTTACATGCTAACAATAACTCAAATGTTGTGGACGTCATGGAAAAAGTTTTTTAGCAGCTTGTGTATTGTGTATCGTATTTGATAAATAGCTATCTTCTGTTTCCAGTAATAATGGAAGTACTCCAAATGGTTAGGTACTGTACTTGAGGAGATGAATAAGTAAGATAGCTTGTGTTTCAGGAGGAAGATTGGATCAAAAACGAAGTCGAGAAGTCGCTTGGTGCTGGTGTGAATCTCAAGCCAAAGATAAGTTGAAATCAAACTGTCAGAATCATGTCATACAGATTGCTTTTTCAAAAAGTCCCCAGTCTGATGACTGGGAAACATAGAAAAGCTATTTCTCCTGTATTTAAATGTTAATGGAAGCTGTCGAGCTGCTCATAAATGTACACACGATGTCTCTGTCAACCGATGAATGTGGTATGATCTTGATCTCACATTTAATTACATGATGCAAACAGCAATGTAGTGCAGTTTTTCTTGCAAATTCTTGTGTGGTTATTATGTTCTTTCATACATTTTCATATTTTTTGAGCAAGAACTCGACAATTGTGCAGCATATTTGAAACTCTGGGAAGTATTTTAAGAAACTAAATATATTTTAAGCATGCTTTTGTAAGACCAGAGAGCTTGTCTCAATTCATAGCAATAACAAAATTTGTTACCTATGAATGCTACTGTTTTTATCCAGAAGTGCCATATGAATTGATTTTCTGGGTGTGGGGTAATGTTTAAAAAATTCCAAATCCCACATGAGGCACATACAGGTATCAAGAAGGAGAACAAGTAGTTACAAAATCACTCCTGATGTTTAGTGGGATGTTGGGAAGGTTTGCAGAGAGTTTCAGTATGGTCAGGTATACTGCAGAGATACTGGATACAAAAAACAAGAGAGTATTTTAAATGTTCACTGTAGAAAAGCAGTGCTTTACTTAGAGAAGAGGATAAGGTTCAGCTAATCGCTCCTTCAGTGGTTTGATTTCACGGTAATAGGAGCATTCAAGGTGAAGACTATGATTAACTGTGGAAAATCAACCCCTGGTCACTAGTGATCATTGTGTCGCCTTGTCTCGGGTCTCAGGGTGATGCTTCAAACCTTTCTTTGGACCTGGACATGTTCTTTCAAGCTCAGAGGCACTGGATCTTAAAACAAAT
The DNA here is from genome assembly GCA_034781795.1 of Crypturellus tataupa. NCBI lineage: Eukaryota > Metazoa > Chordata > Aves > Tinamiformes > Tinamidae > Crypturellus > Crypturellus tataupa. Next base: position 979,915 of record JAWLRI010000629.1, read on the forward strand.
GAGTGCTGGGAGTGAACTTTAGGGATCAGGAATCTCTGGTTCCTGATTTAATGCATAATCAGGATGCATAATGTTAATTAAGCTGATTGGAAATAGTCTGGCTATAGCAGGGAGAAAAATTCCCCCTCACAGTTACTGGTTGCCGTGCTCTTCAGATGTCTTACCCACATAGGCTTGCTGTGTGTGCCACTGTAGCATGTGCACAGCAGTCGTGCTACAGTCTGCTTTGCTTTTAAATCTGAGAGCCTTTGTATTGAGCATACAGATCTTGAAAGGGGCTTCAGTTGTCCCTGATACACAAAAGAAAGAGGAAGAGACGTGCAGGTGCTTTCCTGTCTCCTGAAGCAGGGCAATAGCACAACCCTAACTCAGTTCCCCACTAGACTTGGTTCTGGTTTTCTGCTTAGAAAGGGATCAAAGGACAGTGCAGTCCCTTGCAATCCACTGTCCTGGTACCTGTATTGCATTGTATTGTGTTTGGACAACTTTTGGCTTCCTCTTGGAGTGGAGGCAGAGATAGGATGAGTGTGCTCGTGGCAGCTGGGTAGAGAGGCCTTTCCAAAAGGCCTAGGTGGTGCCAGTCGGTGCTGCTGCAGTCTAAGTCCCTGCACCGCAGGGACATCCCGTGTGGGCCTTTCTTTTCCTGATTCAGCTGCTGGAATTTTCATTTAATGTATAAATTCTATGGTCTGATCAGTCTCCAATTTGTTCTTCTTTATCTAGCAGATTTTATTACAGGGAAGTAAAATTGCATTTTTTTTTTAAATTGAGATGATGGAGGACAACTCAGCATGAACAAAAGCAACCTGTTTTACATGTTTTCAGTTTTGCTTTATAGTTTCATATTGTATTTATTGCATACATTCTACAAAAGGGCTGAAACAATACGGAAAGAGAGAAAGACTAAAGTAAACATTGATTTTTATAGTATAAAACTTTCTGGTACCAAACTAATAAGGGGCATCACATGAGAATTTCACCATCATTTGCCATCTGTTGATGGTTGATACATGAGTTTTAATAGTGCTGTTTGCTTTGCTAGAACAAAGGCCTTGCCTGTGCTCCATTAAAAACACTAGAGTTTTGGCATTTATTTTAACTATAAATATCAATACTTGTAATCTATTAATTAATATGCTAAGTAGCAATCATGAATGACTTATTCGAACAGCTATAAAAAATTAAACACTGACAATTTTCAACTTTAAAATGACGTCTTCCTCTTTCCAGATGACCAGGTTTACGAATACTTTTAGTTATGTCCACAATAAAAAGTTTACATACTGAGACAGTTCTTTAACTAAAATAAATCAATTTAATTTCACAGATGGTAATAAGGAGATAGCAATTTACACTAAAAGTGCTGGTGAGGGTTGTCCTGAACTGTAGTTTGCTGGCATGATAGCTTCAGGCTAATTGCATGCACTTGCAGTAGTTAAGATGTGGTGACAGTCAGGGATAGATGTGTAAAACAGCCTTTCAGGTTCCATGTTTGCTGTCAACTGCCCAGTCTCAGGGATTGCCCAGTTCACCCTGGTCAGCTCTTAGGTCCCATTTGAGCCTGGGGACAGCAGGTCTTCCAGCCAGACTTCAGATAATGTCAAGTTAAATATCTCTGCTTCCCCCAGCACCTTTATGTGATTTGGAAGTGTTATGAAGCAGAATAAAAAATTGGACATTCCCTCACTGTCTGACTTCGCTGCCTGTGGCAAAACCTACTCGTCAGTGAAATAAGTAAACATATTTCAAGCATGCAAAGCATAGTTAGGGTTCACGCTTCAGGTTCTGCATGTTCCTTAGTGAAACTTACTATGCTAAGAATTTCAAGTCTGTTTCAGGTAAATAAGGACTTTGAATGCTCAAACTTTTGCAGAACGTTGTTGGGACGTATATTCAGTGTTCAGTGTTAGGCACTAAACTCGAGCAGTTGTGGGCTTCCTGATTGCTGGGTTTCATAGTGTGGGGAAGGTGGGATCACCTTTTGATTTTGCTGGTTCAGGGGCCCATGCAAAGAGGGATAAAGGAAATATAAACTGTAGATAGTGGGACAATAATGAAAAGAAGCTACCTGTTGGGGTTAACTCCGTTTATAGTCACAGTTTCAATGGAATTGGAATGCAAGCAATGATATTGCATTTGCTGTGGTTTTTTTTTTTTTTTTTTTTTTGCTGTTACAGGGTTTTGGTGGTACCTTTTAACATCGTTAAAAATCTTTCTTGTGAATTTTGATCTCCGTGTTTATACGTCCATTATCCTAGATCATCTAGAACTGAGAAGGGGAGCTGAAACTTAAAAGCAAATTACAGTTTGTTTTTTTTTCAGATTGGAACATTTAACCAGCTCCATTTTTAGTAAGAAATAGTGACTGACTTTATTAAGAGACTACTTAAAATACTCTTAAGGTGTCTATTGAATATCTCAACATAGCTGATAAACTGAAAGATTCAAAAATGAGTTTCATGCTGTGATATATCACAATATATTCTATATTGTTGTGCATGTTATACATTGCTTGTACACATGTGCATTAGATGTGGAGAAAGACACCGGATCTCTTCTCAAAGCTGTTTCTAACATATGATCATCTTTACCCTCTGAAAACCTGTGAGGATTCATCTTTGCAGTACAAGGTTGGTTTATTTGTGTGGTTGGAGATGGTCTCTGATAGACTGCAGCTAGTTTTTGTGGTATTTTTCTCTTTTGGTGCTACAAATGAATTATGTATACATCCCAAAGTAATTAGTGGAGAGGTGGCTGTTCAGCTAAATTTTAAACTAATTAAACTGACCTAATTCCTGTCAAAAATAATTAGGATAAGAACTGTACTCCCTAAGCAGCCCTTTCAAGAGGGAGAGCTGGGCACTGGAGTTGCAGTGCGGGCAGCTGGCTTTGCTCGCTGCTGCCTCCACGCCGTGTGACCGCCTGCGTCTCAGCTGCGCTTGCTCTGCGATTCCGCAGTCATACAGTGCTTTTTTTCTTAATTAAAAGATGCATTTTGGGCCCATGAATTAGCTTCATGCCTTCAGAACTTTACTAGGCCCCTGCTGAAATTGAGGAGAGTCTTTCCATTGCAACAAGAATTTGCTTTAACACATTCATGCCCATTAAGCGTGGCGTCTAGTTTCCTGCGCTTAAAGCGGGAAGCGTGGGCGGCAGCACATGGCTTTAACGGAGGCCACACGGGGCAGCTGGAGCTGTGGCTGGAGCAGTGCCCTTTCTGCTGCTGCGAGGCCTCTGGGTGCTCGGGGGTTTCTGTGACCTCTCCCGGCATCTGTCTGCCAAGGGAAGCACTTCCAAGGCTTCGCAACAAGAGCGCTGCGATTTATGTGGTTTTTATCCAATGTGCGTAACAGAGTTTTCATGAAAGCTCTACCCAGTACAGGGTTAGCCAAAAAGCTGTGGCTTGCTTTGGAAATTAATTTTCAGCTGAAATTAATAAACTCATCTGATTTTTTCATCAGACCTGTAGGGCTAATTCAAGCTAGTTTACTTCCTAAGAAGCACAAGCTCTTCACTGCTTTTACCGTTAGAGAACTGATACACGTTAGTTATTTTAAAAAAGAAGAAAAAAGAAGTGAACAAGATGGATCATCTACCATAGGTGTGATGGCATATACCAGAAACCCAATCCGACCTGCTTGCGGGAACGGCTTGCATGATGTCATCTTACCTTCTTGGGCCTTGGGTCCTGCTATTCAGAATATCAAAGGAGCATTTTGAATGATTTTGTTAGAAATATATCAGTCTGTCTAACAGTTTGGTGGCATCAGTAATTCTGTATTAAGTCCTCTACACTCATTATGGTTTGTGCTTTTACTTTTTTTTTCCCTAAGTTAGTTCCTAGGCAACCAGTAAGAACTGAATTGCATTAAGCTCTTAATTCAGGCCTGCACAAGATTCAGTCGAGCCGCGATTCCCAGCATGGCGGTTCCTCTCCTGCAGTGCCGAAAACACCCTTCTGTTGGTTCAGTCCCATTGGGACCCTGGCCAGAGAAGGAATTTTAGAATTACAGTGCCCATCCGGGATTTTTGTTTTTCCCTTTGTTTTTTAATGCTTACTGGTGTGGTTTATTTTTGATTTAATGAAGTGCAAGTTTGTGAGGAATGGCTTTGTGGTTAGTCACCATAAACATACACTAGTATCTGCCACTGTATTCTTCATTACATAATATATTGGCATATATAAAAATCTAAAACAAGGCAACTCTTGTGATTTCCTTGTAGATAAAAGTTACAAAACCGACTAGTGAAAAAAAATTCAGCGTGTAGGATTTGTCTGCTTTTGTCCAGAGGAAAAGGTGCCCTTCCTTCCTCAGCTGCTACTATAACCTTTCCTATGTTGGTGTCAGAATCCTTGCCATCTCCAGGCAGAACTCCCTGGTGACTTGAAAGTTAAGAATGATACTTTAGTATGTGACAAAAAAGAGAATTTAAGGAGCAGTGGAAGAGTTTTTGTTACTCTGAACTTTGACATGAACTATGATGTGGTGTGAATGTACCGGTGCTATATTTGATATGGATGCTGGCCAAAGAAAAACTCCTCCTGGGAATTGTACTTTGTCAAAGAAAATTACAAAATATTAGATTATATAAGTATTAATCTTAAAAATTAAAATGTGAGAACTCTTTTTAATAAGAGAAAGCTTTATATCAGAACAAGAAAATCATCTTTGTAATCTGAATGCAAATATGCACACATTAGGTAAAAGATTCTTTTTAAAGGAATATAGGTATAATGAATACAATTAATATCTGTATGGAAAGTGCATGTAGATTACTAATGCCAAAATAAAGAAACCGTAATGAGATGTAACCACCCTTAGCATGACATGAAAATCATTTGAACATATTAGAAAGGAGTATTCCAGTGTTATGCCCCACTGTTAGAAGAATGGAGCACTGGTGAATGCCACGAGACTGGCAGCTTGATAATAAACTTCTCTATTCCCACAAGATGGTCAGAGAGGCAGCACTTACCGTCTTTCCTTCGTGACTTAGTTGAAAGGAGATACCTAAAACAAGGAGAGATATTTTGGGATAAAACTGCAATAATGTCTAATGATTATAATTAGTAAGTTAAGAAACCCAACATGTATGCGGCAGGTACCATATTTTTCCTGTAAAAGTGGTGCTCCTGCCTATGCACCTATGTGCATTTGGGCCAGGCTCTGGTACTGCTGCAGTCGCTGAGTGTCTTTGTATTGGTCCAATCCTGTCGGGAAATTATTTGGGTGAGTTCTGTTGAGGCTGGTTCTATAATTAGGTTCATTGATCTCAAATGGAAGAATTTGCCTTTATACACAGAAAAAACACCCTGTAATAAGTATAATATTGTATGGGACTGAAAACAAAACACCATACCATACACAGATTCCTTGGCTTTTACAGAATAGTTTTGCTGTAATGAGTTTCTGAAAATGGTGATTTAAAAAAAGAAAATCAAACCACTGTTTTGAGCTGTTTTCAGTTTCTGTTTTTTAGAGATCTGTGGTGAGTCTGTATCACAGAGGTGACAAACTCAGATCCCAAAACATAGTCATGTCTTGGTAAAGCTTGACGTAAAAACCAAAGCAGTTAGAAGGTCTGCCTTTTCTGAGGGGGTACATGTAATGTGTGCTTTCCCTGTTGTAAGAAGCCATGAGAAGTGGCAGAGCTAAACAGGATTTTGTTGCCTCATCAGTAGCTCAGATGTCAAGGAACAGCTATAATCACCAAACTACATGTCCAGTTCCCCCCATCTTACATTTATCAGTCGCATGATAAGTTTATTCTCATCCTGAGGGGCTGTGATTCACAGTGTACCAAAAAGGAAATTATAGTCAACATATTGACTTTAATCATGTTCTTTCTTTCAGGGGCATATTTTATTAAACATTTTCATCACTTTCAACCACACATTCATACCTCAACAGATTTATATCTGTAATTAAGAGAATTGTTATTTACCAGCAGAAATAAGGTTGGTAAAAAGACACCTTTCAGCAATATAATTCAAACATCATGAATTATTACCAAGATCAGATTAATAGTATGGTTATTTCTTTTGCTACAGGTTAGGAATGTTTCTCATGTCAGAAACCTTTAGAAACTGTTCAGAAATTGTGGGCAATAACTATTTGTGTTTGTTCAGTTAAATAAAATCAGATGTATACGGGAAGAAAGTGATCCAAAACCTACATTCAGTAATGAGAGATTTTTATTTAACAAAGCATCTCTGACAGATGGTGTTTCTAAATTTTGAGTATTAGACGTGTGTTTGAGAGGCTAGTGCACAGCATGATGTCCTGTGGCCGACGTTCTCCCTCAGCCACGGCTGGGAGCTGCGCCGCGTTGCTGCTGGGTTTCGCCTGGCTCCCCGGTGCGCTCCCAGCACGTGTGTTGGCGGGATGGACCTGGCTCTGCGGCTCCTCCACCCAGACTACCTGTCCTGGGTAGGCAGCTCCTCTAAAAGTCAGGTCTGTTTGCGATATCTGGAAGATGTGGGTTGCTTTGGGGGGGGCGAGGATGGAAAAAAACGAAACTATTTTGTATGTTTTGTAAAATATATCTTTTTGTATCATCTCTGTACAGTTTCTTAGTCATTGTCGTATGAAGCTATCTTGCAGTTAGAGGAAAATCTATTCCCAGCACCACCAGCCTTATCAGCAGGTTTGTGATCTCATGAAAGGAAAGGTCATTAGTTTGAAAGGATGTGGGGTCCATAAATTCCTGGTGGCTCGGCATTAAGAGGCAGGCAGTGGGGATGCCGTTCATTAATCAAGTCTTTATCAACAATCTTCTTGTTCCCTGGGGACAAAGGGCTGGAAAAGACCCTGAGCACCACATCCAGTAGTGCGGGTACCAGTGTGGCAGGGAATTTATCAAACTCCTCTTTGCTTCTCTTAACTAGTTGTCTCTTTCTCCACTGCTTTTGTAGGAAAGCTGGGTCATCTGGTGGTTAGAAACTAACTTCCCATGCTCTTACCAAAAGTAATTTATACTCATTTGTTTCCTAGTAACATTGGCCTTTATTTCACGTGTGACCTCTTGTCTGTCGTCACTTTGGTTACACTATTCCAACTCTCGGGTCTGCTTTTGTAGGCAGACTATTTGATAAATAGTGGCACGATGTTTTCTTTGTTTCATTCCTGTGGACCTTCTTCAGTATGAGACACATTCCTAGCTTTCAGCTGTTTATGAGCGTACATGGACTATATTTGTAGTTTTATCAGTTTTCTCTGTAAGCAAATTAAGGTGAGTTTTTGTTGATAGTTGCTTTTTTCTTTTTTGTTTGTTGGGTTTTTTGGCATGCGGTGCAAGCAGTCTGGATTAAGGGGACCTATGCACATGTAATTCTGGAGAGTAACTCTGGGGAAACATCAACTGGAGTAAATGGAAAAAGAGAAATTTGATTTCAGTTGTATTTTAGTCACTTCAGATTGATTTTGAATAATCTTTATGCACTTTTCTGTTTTTCATATGTTTGCAAGTTTTATTGCTATAGTTCTAAGTGTCTTGGAGATGTGTGAATTAGTGGATATGTTACTACAGTGCAAAAGAGGAACTACATTAGCAAGAAATGAAGTGGTTCCCCAGAGTCCTGTACAGGAAATCTGTGCAAAACCTGGAACTGAGACCAGGGCTCAGGAGGCCTAGAATAACCCTGCAAAATACAGCATTAGGGGCCAGTAACCGGCAACACAAATCTCAGATGAAGTTTTAAAACTCAATTAGCATGAAGTATGCTGACTGAAATAGGTACGTTTTATGCAAAATGTTCCCTGCTTCTTGTGGAGATGCAGGAGCTTTGCAGTTCTCTCCATACTGCTTTTAGTGGCTGCTAAAAGTGAGAATTTTGTGCAGTTTCAGATTGACCATGAAAATGAGAAATCATTGAACATACAGCCAAAAGCAGCATCAGCAAGAGCTGGACTGATAGAAATGCTCAAAGGTCATCACCGCCTATCTGTTGATGGTTGCAATACTTTCTGCAAATGCTTTTCGAAGTACTTATTTCAGGACAATGGAAGGTCTCTTGCAGGGTACATGAAATAAGAAATTGTGTGAGAAACTGTGTGTGTTTCATACCATTAATAAGAAAATAAGATATGATGCAGTAAAAATAGGACTGTCATCCTAAAGTCTTTAGATCTGAAATTAAAGGTATGTCTTTGTGAGCAATCATAAAATGATTTTATTATGGCACTTTCATCTAAGAATTTTTTTGTACTTTTAAGTTCACCATTGCAGAGACTTAGATGACACAGTGGCAACTTGTGCCCTAAGAGCTGTGACTGAGGCAGCTGCTCAGCCCGGGCCTTCTGCAGGGCAAAGAGCCAGGTAAAACAGCTCTCTTGACCATAGGGATTGTACTAGGGGCCATCTTGTTCTCCTGATTTTTAGACTATATTCGTTAGACATAAAAAGAAAACTTATTTTGATATAGAAATGGAAAATGAACTCCAGAATACCCTGAGCTAGTGAATTGGAGCCTAGTTCTAGTGGGAATTAAGCAGGAGAATTTTCAAGTAATTTATGTTGCATATGCCTTCATAACTTTCACTTCATAAAAACAGGGGAGATGTAAAATGATAATAAAAATACATATTTTGGAAATGGGCATTCTCTTTCTTAGCAATAAAAAGCAAAGGTAATTTGCTCTATTTCAAGAAAGATTGTTACTATTACTGTGATTTCAAGCGATGTAGCTTTAATGCTCAACACATCTTCATCTTGTCAACTCTAAAACATCCCTTTGATCTCCATGGGCTGAATCAGGATTCGCCTTCAGAATTAATGTCTCCTGGTGCAAGGGAACCTTGCAAACTCCTGTGCTTCCTTCCAGATGAGGAGTGTTTCCTATGGGCCTCTGCTCTGCCCACTGCCAATTCTGAAGTTGCAGCATGTTTTTAATGCGAGATGGCTTAAGCCATATGCAGACTGCAAACTTTTATTGGCATTGTGTAGCAGAGTCGTCCCCTGGCTTAAAGCTTTGGCCTGCTGTAATCAATGACACCAGCTAGGTACCTGTGTTGTTATGGGGCTTCCTTGAGTAATGCACTTCCTAGTGAAATACTTGAATGAAAATGGAAAAGTTGAGAAGCAAATGCAAGAAGTAACACAAGAGTATTCCTTTCCCCCTCCCTCCCCTTTCCTATGTTTATCATGAAAACAGGGACAGCTGCTTGTTGGCTTGAGCTCGTGAGCATTGGCTTTGAGTTTTTGGTGCTACCGAGTGTGTAGACAAAACTCAGTGCTTCCCATCAGCACTGCTGGACTGGCATTCGTCACCTGGCTTTATGGAAAAGTGCATTTTAAACTGAGCTTGGATCCCCAAATGCATAAAGAAATTGAATCGCACCAAACGGGAACAGTTAAATTCTATAGGTAAAAACAGTGTGATTCCGATCTGGATTCCTGTCTACCCAACCAGATTTTTTCTTACTAATCTATTGACAGTATTCGAGGATCCCTTAGTGCTGCTGCAGCCTGCTTAGCTGGTCTGCTTTTAATGGAGATGAGGTATATGCAATGTTTGCTAACGTCCTGAAGAGTCTCTGAACATCAGAAGTTGTCAAGAGGGAGAAAATAACTTGAAAATCTTCTGAAAACCTTTTCGGCCTCAGGAGAAGGTCAGAAGCAGTTGTAGCAGTATTTTGTGCAACATTTTGAACACTGTCAAATGTAAACCCATTTTAAAACTAGTTTTAAGTTTTCTTATATTTTTCCGTGTGCTTTGTTTGCTCCTTTTTTTTCCTCTCCTAACCCATTTTTTCCTATTTACTTTGGAAAGAGAATGAGAAATAAAATGACTGAACAAGAAAAACTAAATATCCAAATAATGAGGAGACTTTTTTTTTCTTCAGGGCACTAGTTTTTCTTTGCTTTTGTGGCAGAACTGGAAATTGAGTCCATGTTACCAGTCTCTAGATAGTGCTCTCAAACACCCATCAGCTGTCCTTGCAATTAATGGTCTGAAATCAGCATACATTCCAGCATAGTTCTTTTAATTTCATTTTCTGTTTCTCTATGCTGAATTGCCTCTAATAAATCATATTTTTATGAAGCTTTTATTCTTGTCTGCTGTCAATCTTGAGCCACCATTTATATGTGTTTTAACTTAGAGGGTATAACTGAGTAAATTAAATAGACAATTTTAATAGAGAAAACAGACAAGGAATAGAAGAAAACTTCTGAATATTGCAGATAATGCAGGAACAGTATCAGTGTAGGTAATTAAAGGGAAAGAAGAAAAACTCTCCTATTTTATTTCAAAAATAAATGATGGGAAAACTAGTACTGCTACATGAAGATTATTTTATTTCCCAATAGTAAAAGCTTGTTTGTATCTGGGTCAAGAGGAAGAAAAGTTCCAAAAATTAACCAGTGTTTTGAGATGTGGATTTAAACATGTGAGTGAAACTCGGTGAGAAATACTGACTTGGCACATGATGCATATTTTTTTTTATGGAGTAGTGAATTTGCATTTCATTTTTTTTCTTTCCTCCAAATACTTCATGAAACCTTGAGTTCTTGTAACCTTCAAGGCCCTTATGTTGTGGTCCTTCAAAAACCTACCAGTTTTTCCTCTTCTATTAGCAGAATTCATATGCATAAATATTTGCTGAACTGAATTTATGACCTACAGGTTGTGTATACAAAGAGATTTGAGAGACATCTTGCCTTTCAAAGGGAGCCCAGTAACACGCAGTAACAAAGAGCAGGAGAAACAGTGCAGGCTGAGGAGCAGGGCTGCAGCAGCGGAAGGACAGCTTGCCCTGCCTGGCCAGGCACCTTCTGGGGAGTGGTGAGCTCGGCAATCCTCAGTCTTTTATTAGGAATTAATTAGTTTTCATGGAGTCAGTCGAATTGAAATTATATTGCACCCTAGGAGATAAAAACATAGCACTTCCTTACAGAAGTCTGTGTTTAAAATCAAAATGTAATTTCATTAGCTTTAAGTATTTAGCAATTTGAAATACCATTATGGATGGAAAAAATAAGAAGAGGTGTTTTAAAAGGACTCAAATACTTTACCTCTGCAAATGGATACTAGAGGTCTGACTGCACAAAGCTGAAGTGAGGAGGAACGAGCCTGGAGTCCCTGCTCTGAGGTCTGCAACGTGCAGCCCCTGGCAGCCTGTGGCTCTGGTGAACTTGGGGCATTTCCAATTTTCCCTGCTGCATTTCAGCACCACTGCGTGTGGATCATACGAACTATGGAAAGTGGAAGGTCTACATCTTGTATTGCTCATAATACCAAATGACTGGAGAAAAAAAAGATATCTTTAGTGGACCTTCTGGCTGGGCAAGTAGTATTCTTTTCAATATGGGTAAAAATGTCTCCTGCTCCTGCAAGTCTGATGTCTTTTAAACCAAAATGTGTCTCGTTTCTTCTCCGATTAGCCTCTGCTGCAGTGATAACTTGCTTGTAAGGGATCTTGTTTGGTGTTGCTAGCGGGGTCTACTAGCAGCCCATCTTTCAAAGGGCCAGGTTTTTAAAGACATTCAGTGAATCTCACCTGATTGTAAGGATAAAGGGTGATGCACAAAGATGTTTGAAAGCATCTACAGGCCCTAATGCCCCTGCTTTGCAAGGAGTGTTGTACCGGGTGACATATAGAGATATTTGAAAGCACCTACATGCCTAATGGCCCTGCTTTGGAAGGGGTGTCTGTGCGGGTTCCTCCCCTGTGGTGCCTAGCTGCATGCAGCAGCTTCAGCGTTCCCAGCGAAGCCATCCTGCCTTTCCAGCACCGGGAATGCAGCTCTGCGCTCCGGTATCGCTCGCATGTTTTCCTGTTGCTTCATCTCTCTAATTTTAATCCTTTTGCTCCGTGGTTATTGCACATCATGCAGCATGTCAGCTCCTCAGGAGTGTCACAGCTCAGGTCTCACCTGCCCTTAGCTGCAAGTTGTGCAGGAGTCAGCTAGGACTAGTCCCTCTCGGCTGCTGCCTTTAGCCTGCTGAGAGGGGCAGCCCCCGCCTCGGCGCTTGCTCTCGAGACTTGGCTCTTCACTTGGCACCTTTGAGCTGCTCTGTCCACCCACCCAAAGCTGCCTTTTCTCTCTGGGTATCATGTACTGTTAAGGAATCAGTGCTTGCAGGAGATCTCTAGTATGAATTAGAACCAGAATTTCATTCAGCTCCTTGTAGGCTCTGCCTGGGAACCCAGCTGTTTAACCTGCGTGCCATCATCTTTTAAAAACAGAAGCTGTAAGGGAAAGCCCTTAAGATATACCAGTAAAAATACCAACCTGAAAAAATCATTTTTTTTTTTTTTTTTTTTTTTTTGCCATTCATGAAGCTGTCTTGTGAATACAAATGCTGATACTGTTCCTTTATTTCTTTTTTCCTCATTTTCCAAATTTATGTTATCTCCTTTAGGGGGAAAAAAATACAACTTCTCTCACTTAGCATCCTTTGGGACAGCCACTGTAGATGAAGAGCAAGCAATCAACATGTCAGGATAAAATTAGATTGCCACAGAGTACAAGGTTTGATCCAATATTTATATTAGATTTGGTTTTCAGCTGTGCATGTCACAATAAAATAATACTTCTTGAAGCTGTTCAGCATGAAACAGTTCTAAAAACATGTAATGCTTTATATCTGCACAAAGATTGGGAAAAGTGGTCTTGGGATTTTAGGCATTTTACACTATTATTTCAATATTAATTTGTATTTAGAATTAAGAAATTGCTTTTAAAAAGGACATTTTTTGTGAGTTTTCATGGTTCACAGTCATGTCATATCCATATTTAACATTTAGCAGTGTCTGAGTTAGCAGTGAGAGTGCCTGCAGTAGCATTTTGTTGGAGACAGGAGTATTTTTCTTAAGCAAATCTCCCAGCTGTCTCCAAGCTTTGGTTTATAGTGTGCAGTGGTTTTGGAGGTACCGGCATGGATTCCTTTGGGTTAAATAACGTGGCTGACGTGCTCCAGGAGCAGCTCCAGTGCACCTGAAGGGCATGTGCTGCGGTTGAGGGGTCTTGGAGCAGGGTTTTCGCTCTGTGGCCAGGTTCTCCCTGTGCCACCCTGCCCGTTGTCAGCAGCAAGGCCAGCACTGAGAGCTCCCATGAGCACAGCGGCTGCTCGGTGTCCTCATGACTGTTTGCACATAAGGCATTGACTTTTTTCCCAACAAAATGCTGTAATAATTTAAAGAAATAATAATATTGTCTTCCATTTATCAGAAAAAATGTAGTGCTGCACTGGTAAGACAAATGCGCGGGTTTAAGCCAGTTGAGAATAAAACCCATTTTCTCCTACATGTAAAAATACTGCTAAATATACTCTTACCCTCGAGTGTTCCCCCTCTAGTGTCTTTGTAGCACTTGTGGTTTAGTTCATTTTCTGCTCCAGGGATTTAAACTGGTTCTGGATTCAGAGGCAGGATTGAGACTGTACACGAATGCCCTCTGTCCATGCATTATTTAATTCTTAAGACCTGCTCTCACTGTTCTGTCAATAGCTTTCAAATTGATGGTCCAAACTTTTAAATTAATGGGTTTTCATTGACTTCAGTGGAAGCAGATCAGCTTCTGGACTGTCAGCCCACTCAGCCATCCTCATCAGCACTAACCCAAAAGCAGTTCCTGCCACTAACCAGCACCTGTGAGTGCAGAGTGTGAAGTCATGTCATTCTCATCTCATTAAATTAGCCATATCTGACCTGTTGCTCCTGACAGAAAGATTTTAACAATAGAATTTTTGGTTTTGTTCTGCAGTAACTCCAAGTTATTTTAGGTTCCTTTCCATATCAATTTGACTCAAGCAGCCTGTCCAGGAAGTTTTTATTAGCTTAGGATTTCCTGAGAGACAGAATTTAGCACCTGTGTTTTCCCAAGTGACAAGTGAGATTTCAAATACCCCATTTCAATAATCATAGTAACAAAACATCCCAAATAAAATGAAATACTGGAATAAATTGTAGGTGAGGAAGAACTTTCAAGTTACTGTAAAATATTTTTTCTATGGAAAGTGCTTGGAGATGGCATACTCCAAAAGTGCTAGGCTTTCCTAGCTCTAGGTGAGGTGGGGAGCTCAGTGCTTGAGGATCCTGAAGCACGTGTTGACTTTTGAAATGTGCTTTCCCTTGGCTGGGCCCTGGGGCACTGTAGGGCCCTGGGAAGAAGCGTTTGGTGTCACTGTGCTGGTCTCTAGCTGCTCTATTGCTTCTCCTTCTCGTCTTCCAACCTAGGCCAAACTCTGGGGTCTGCAGAGCAAACCTGCGATGTGAGCAAGCACCCTGGGGACACGTTGCCCAACACTCAGCTCCCTACACTCAGAGGCCATCCCCATCAACCTCTGTGATATCGCTGCAAACTAAACATATCTTAAAGTACTTATGGGCATAACTCCCTCTCTGCCGAAGCAAGTTTAAGATAGATAGGTTGAGGACGTTGGAGAATTTAGCATGCTGAAGAATGACCCTGACGCTGACATGCGTTGACATTAACATCGGGATTTAGTGACCCACAGGGTGAATATTGATGGGGTGAAGCTAAGGAAAAGATTAACCTTCAAGGGGAGCAAAATAGGACATGAAATAGTTATGATCAAGTATCCTTAAAAAAAAGCACTATAGATGTCTAATTCTACATCTATCAAAGCAAAAGAATAAAAGTGAAGGTCTGTAACTTCAAGACATGATAATAGAAATGAACCTGCTATCATTAGCTGAAGAGACCAAAGCATCACTTGTAGTATCATATTTTGCCTGAGTTTCCTTATCAGTGGAAAGGGAGATGAAATGTTGCATTGGTCGGTTGTGCTAGAGAAAGAAATGGGCAGAAACATTAAGGATAAATGAAACAGATGGGGGAAAACTCAGCATTCCTATAAAAAGTGCACAAGTATGAAAAGAAAGGGGGTTTCTGAGGAACACTCCTGATTTGGGCTGGGAAACGCTGCCGTTCATCTTGCACCTCTGTAGCCCCTGAAGGTGGGAACGGTTGACAGGGTTACATCAGCTTCTTGTCTTCTGCTTCATTCAAAGACTATTTCTCTTTACCTCTCACCAATAAATTTCTTTCACTTCTGATGGAAGGAGGAGAGACTGATGATATGAACTTGTATCTTCGTCTCACGTGTGAAAGCCACAGAAAGGCTCTGCTGCCCGTGGCCTCTGCTCACACTGGGTGCTCAGGGCTATGGAGAATCTTAAATTCTTAAAAAATAAGATTATGGAAAGTAAAAATATCTCAAACTGCTTATTTAAATATCTAATCTAAAATCAATGGTGTTTTTATTGTAGTGATGCAAAGCCTGTTGACCAGTGGCTCTTCTGTAAACAGGGATAATAATGTCACTTATCCTGGGAAAATAAATAACTGCT
This sequence comes from Crypturellus tataupa, assembly GCA_034781795.1. Lineage (NCBI taxonomy): Eukaryota > Metazoa > Chordata > Aves > Tinamiformes > Tinamidae > Crypturellus > Crypturellus tataupa. The sequence goes on from JAWLRI010000629.1 coordinate 995,235, forward strand.
TTGAAGCACTCAGACACTATAGTGATGATCAAGATAGAAGAACCCAGGAAAAAGTTATTATTTCTGACTCAGAGGGTGCATTGAATGCTGCGTGTGAGAATCTTGGGGACACACGCTGACTGTTGAGGAGAAAGCAACGCACTGAATAACTGCTGATTAAGTGAGCACTATCTATTCTATGAGCCGAATGAGGTAGGGACTCTGTAGAAACTAAAATAATGTTTAATCATTTAATTAGAGACTACGTCATAACATATGTGCAGAATGGGCTGAAAAAGCCATCATGATTCTGGCATTTTGAATGGTTGATTTTGCCTACTTAATGTTTCTTTTTAAGTAGGCGTTATGTATTTTTAAGGGAAATACTAAAACAGAAGGCTGAAAGGAGGAGGGTGTCTGCAACTATAACTCAAGAAAAATACTCTTCTGCCTTCTCTTTACTTGAAGTTTGTCTCTGCCTCCAGTTTTACCCTGTTGTTTTCTGTTCCCTCTTTGCTGTTCTTCCTAGCTCCATCACAGCCTTTGTCCCTCCAGTCTTGCCCTTCACTTACGCTTTGGCTTCTATCTTGAGGCTTCTCCTTACGCTTTGGCTGCTACCTTGGGGCCTCTCCCCGCTGCGTTTCCTATGTGTGTGGGGAGCAGAGCGTGGCTGCCTGCACGGCCCAGCCCTTGCTGCCAGTGTCTCTGCCAGGACCAGGGTATGTCGTGTGCTCATGGTTCTCCAGGCTGTATCGGGAATAAATCCACTGGGAATGGCAGAGCTGAAGCTTCATGTGCATCTCTCTGAAGAACAACAAATAGAGTAATGCAACTAGGATGTTGGTATAAATCTTACCATTAGAAGTATTTTTTTAGAACTACTTCTCTCTGAAATAGATTAAATGATTTTTGTCTAAACTTCTGAAAAAATTAGTCAAACACTCTCCGAGTATTTTTGCCTCCTTCTTTAAGACGTGGCAAAGTTGAAACAGGTTCTAATGATGGGGAAGAAAAACTCTCTGAGCATCATCAGGAGTTACTCTGCCATCCCAGCCCATTACTTTAATGGTTCTGTGCCCCTTAGAAAATCCAAACACTGCAGCCAGCTGGAGAGGAAGAGACCTCTCCATCCCTCGGTGGAGCAGTTTGTTGTCTGACATTACAAACTATTACTGTTTTTAAAAAAAAAAAAGCTGATTAAACTAGAATGATCTAGGGATGTAGATCATCCTTTAGCATTTGAGGGGATCTTTCAAACACTAAATGAATCAAAATTTTTTTAGCAATCAGATATGAAGACAATAGTTTTGAAAAAAAAAAAAAAAAAGATCTCTATGGATTGCAGTGATTTTAAAGAACTGGCTCCAGTGCACATCTAATACATCTGTCTATTTAAGACATTTGTATCTTAGAGGAATAGCTTTAAAATGTCTTCTCTATAATTGATTAATCTGTTCCTCTAAAACACTTGGATGCTTCCAGAGCACTGGGGGCCTGATTGGCTGTGACTGGATGCGAGTTCGGCGGGCAGAGTGGGGTGAGTCTTTTAGATGGTCTGGGGGAAAAATACTTCAAAAAATACCTGAAGCCTTCTCCTGTGACGAAGAGCTCAGGGGCTTTGTAAACTAAGAGATATCCTATCTAAAAAGTGTGAATTGTTCAGAAGAGACCAAAAATCATCCTCAGGAGTAGCAATGCCTTTTCTCTCTTGCGTGCACTTTTTTTTTTTTTTCCAGTCTGATACTCACTTGAACCTTCCTATGGGACAGTAATTACTCAAAGCTGGGTCTCCCTCGGCATGCAGGGGTGCTGTGCTTCCCAGCATGGTGCTGCTGGTGAGGGGCCCTTCACTTTCTGTTCTTTCTGTTCTTGCTACAATTAGAGCCATGGGTTTGGGTGCGATACTCTGATTTTCCCTCTCAGCTTTTATTTTCTTTAAAAAAGCATGATTATCATGATTTTAATTTAAACGGGAAATTTGATCTAGAAAGACCCAAATGCTAGGAATGCAATAAGACACAAAATGTATTCATTTCAAAAAGTCATTAATTTCAGTCACTTGGCATTATGAAAGCTTGCATCCAATTCTTGTGTTATGTCTCCCTTTTTTAGACCTATGCCATATAGATGGGCATTTCACAACATTTTACTTTCCAAAATATAGCATGTTTGGCTGTAAAACTGAGTGCCTGTGTTTAGGGAAAAAAAAAAAAAAAAAAAAAAAGATTTTATTTTAGTTGTTCCTGAAACTCTCTTCCAGAAGGATGCAATTGTGTTTGAAAAAAATAAAGAAATTTAAATGATGTGGTTGAGACTGAAAATTTTTGAAAATACTTGCCCAGTTGACCTGCAGGGTCTGTATATCAGCCTGGTGGTGCTTTAGGTAAGTGGCATCTATTCATCAAATTAATTCAAAATACACTGCATAGACTTACAGTGTGACTTTTTTCTTTTTTATTACTATTATCAAATATTATGTTTCCAAGTATGTTAAGATCCTAAAATGGAAGGTAGATACATAATAGTGTGAAATACTATAAAAATGAGAGCATTTGCTGTGACTGCACATTCATACTGCCTGTTATCACTGATCTTTTAGTGATGCGTCTGGTTCCATAATGCATTTATCTTGAATGAGGGTTAGAGCTTGCTAGCAAGGAGTTGGAGCTCCTTTGCAGGTTGGATGAGTGCGTATCTGCTCTTATGCCAGCTCATATTACTTTTCATATGCAGAATGAGGATGCACATGAAAAAATATTGATTGATTTAGTTACTCAGGGCCAAATGTCCTGTTCTGCAGTGTATAGGTACGTAGGCGTATGGGAGCAAATGAGGATTATACTGTTAAATCTAGTGCGTAAGAGCATAGAGAAAGGCTCCAGCCCCTGAAATTGGTCTGTATTCTGGTGCTTTATTGAGCATCTGTCAGCTTTACTTCTGGTCCAAGGAAGGTCTCCCCGTGACTTGGCACCACAGAGTTTCTATGCTGTGTGAACTGTGTGACCCAGCCCAGGCATGACATCTGCCAGCACCGCAGCGACCTGCTTCAGAAGCAGAGAGGCAGATCTGCACAAAACCTTTTAGTGAAGGTCTTGGGCTAATCACCACATGTAATAGATTGGCCTCAACTCAGGGCATAAGGTTTTATATTCCTTCCAGAGCCTTTTTCTAGTCTTATCAGCCTGTGCGTAGGAAGCAGGACCCAGGAGATGACTGAAAATGAAAAATAACTTGATATGTGTAAATCTGTGAATCTTCACAAGCATCACAAATAGATGAATGTTTCTCTAGGCAGTAGTTGAGGTCAACTCTTTCTGTTGAACTGCTCTGTCCACTTATTTTATATGTCATCACAAAGCGTTGCAACACAGAACCAGGCCCAGACACTTAGTGTTTTAGCTTAAAGTATTCATTGACTACTTTTGTTTGGGAAGAATCCAAAACACTTATTTTATATTTTTAATGTGATATTATATAATGTAATATTTAGCAAGAAGCCTCACGCTGTTTTATCCTTCAAGGCTGTTTGCTCTCTTCCCCTGTTGCCTGCAAGCCAGAGCCATGCTGCCACTGTGACTTTGTAAACAGCTACTCTAAAACACTGAGCGAAGGATCACAGAGTATTTTACTGGCCTGTGCTCCAAAAATTCATTATTTTCTGAATGCCAGATAAGCAGGAGCTCTGGCTGCTATCCCAACCCTGACTTCACCCAACAAATTAATCACTTGTACCATGTCCATTACAGTTGTTCAAAATGACCTCCAACTGTGCTTGGTAGTGTCATGCTACATTACTAAAAACTGAAATATGGTTTTATTTCTCTTTTCTGGTATTTTACAGCTCTTTGTTTAGCTTCCACTGGTCTGGAGTAACATGATTTTCTGTTCCCTCTGCCAGTTGCACACATAAAAACGATACTAATGTCTAATTATACTGTATCTTTGAGAGTAGATGTAAGATCCTCATGCGATGGTGATTGCGTAGCTTCACTGAAGAATGCCAGCTATGATTTCTTTTTGGCAATTTCTTTGCTTATCTGGTAGAAATTTGGCTGAATCTATAATCTTGTTTAAGAGGCAAGTAAGAAAATATTTTTGGATATGCTTTTGGATGTATTTAACCACTAGCTGTTTACTTCTAAACAAATTATCTTGCTACAGAAGATCAGGCTAGGATTTTCCTTTTTTCTCTGAAATTAAGTCCATCACTATCTAATACCAGCTTTGTCTACATCTTCCTTTTATATGGAAATTATCGCTGATGTACTTTAAGCTGTAAGTTACAGATGGAAAGGAGGGATGAAAACACTTGACTGGCCCTGCACTTTGTCTAGTTAAAATGGGCTAACAGAATGAGGCCCTGTATGAAAAAGTAGACTTTGCAGCAGCTGGTGTTCTCCCAGGCAGTAGTGTTGAGTTGTGCCTTGGGTCAGGCCGTCACATGTCAACATTGTGCTCCCCTTGGCCCGTTAATGGAGAGCTCCCCACGCCTCCCGGCCTCCGCAAGGAGCTGCCGCCATCGCCCTTCCTGGGCGCTGTTGGGCCAAGGGAGCTACCCTGCGCCGTGCTCGGGGGCCAGGGTGCTCGTCAGGGTTCAGGCAAACTGCCCTCTAGCAGCTGGCGTGGGAGGAAAAACACAGCAGCTTCCGTCTCACAACAACTGGTCTGAAATCGGTACTGCTATGAGCACAGTTCTCCAGGCGTGGAATTAGAATAGCTAAAGAAAGCATTCCCTGGTACCTGGAAACAGCAAATGACTCTTCTTGCAGTTTGATATAGTCCAAAAATGACTAATTGTGAAGTGAAATGCAAAATGGAGCATTGAAGAGACTTTCCCACTAGTAGGAAAATAAAAACATGCTTCTGTCAGTGTTCTCATTAAGGACATAAAAGGTTCTGTTTTACTGTAATAGCATTGCTTTCTGAGAGCCATTTCAGATTAGAGATACAACTTTAACGTGATTGTGTGCTGTAATTCCAAATTATCACTGATGGATTTAAGAGTCGATGAGTGTAGTTTTTGAGTGGATATAATCCAATTTTTCCTTGGGAGCTGATGGTTGAATCCCTTTAACATGTAGCTGTTTTGATGGGTTTTAAGAGATGAGAAGATCTTGGAGTTTTGGTGGAGAGCTGGGGTATGGGTGGATATGCAAGCAGGATCTATAGCCCAGGTCTTAGGCTCATTTTTGATATGCTCATTTTTGTATTCAGTTAGTGTCGCCTCACCTTCAGGGTTCAACAAGGCAAACCAAAGTGAAATGCTTCCTGGGAGTGAAATATAGAGCTGTGACAGATGCACAGGTTATTGGAGTTAGTTTCTTGACTGACAGAACCAGATTGAATGTGGTAGCTGACTGTATGTAGTAGATGGATATCAGGTACCAAAAAGGTGAGACTAACTAATTATTGGAAAAGTTAAAAAGGCAGGAAATGAAACACTAGAAAACAGAGACTTTTTCAGGTGATGTGTGTTTAAACTAGAATGCCTTGCTATGTGAAGTCATTGAAGCCAAGCACTTAGCAAGAGTGGGAGAAGGACTGGGCACTTTTATGGATGTCAAGAATAGCCAGGGTAATGATTAAATATATCAATTTTGATAATGTAATTAGAATAATTTTTCATGCCTCAAGGCTTAAACTAATTTCTATATGAGAGACCAGGATGAGACTTATAGTAGGAGCAGATTAAAGACATCTGCACGGTGCGGAGCTCTCGCCCTTTCTTCTGAAGCATCAGCTGCTAATACACGATGAGCTACTAGGCTGGGACAGGCCTAGGGTCTGCCTTGATCAAGTGTGTCATTTTGGAGGTCTCTTAGGGCATCTGGATTGCAATATATAGACTAATTTTTTAGGTAGCCAGCTGGTGATGAAAAGGAGCATGAAGCGGACAGTAGATGGATATTCTGTAGTTTTGAGAGGACAAATATGCTTAATGTAATTGCAGATTTGCCCCCTTCCTCCCCTCCTCCCCCCAAAAAAAGCTTTCCAAAGGTTTCAAAATCATGAAGTAGCTTCCTATAAAATAGTATGATTTATTAGAAAAGAGTATCTTTATTTATATCCTTTCTGAATCTTGAGCACTTAAGGTGAGCTTGTGTGAGCAAATTCTTCTCTGCAATCACTAGAGTTACATTTTCTTTTTATGCTAAAAAAGCTAAGGCTCTCAGAGAGGAATTCTAAGTGAGCAAGAAGTAAATACATGTTGATGTGCTTGCACTTTAACTGTGCAAATACAGATACAGAAGGGAGATGGTAGCTGATATTACCAACTAAGACTTGAGGAGGTAATTGCCTAAACTGAGCAGCAGATGAACTAATAAAATGAGTTGAGATGTGTGTGGGCATCAAGGTGGGAGGAAAGGGCCCCTGTTAGGCTCCAGTTTGGCTCTGGGGCTGGGAGAGGAGTGGCTCCAAACCTGTGTGGTGGCAGAGCCAGCAGTCACGTCACTGGTGCTGGTGAGAAATTCTCAGTAACCCACGAGCGCCCTGTCCTCTTGAGAGTCCAGGCAGCCCAGCTCCGCGCTCTCCCCATCCCTGCTCCTCCCACCATGGGCACCCCAGCTAGCTGTGTTGGTGTGAGGCTGAGCCAGATTTTTGTGCTTGCAACAGAAAGAAGAGTGGGAGAAATCCCATGCGTGAATTCCTCATTTTCAGGACAGGCTGGTGGACAAGTGTGGGTTTGCTGGGAGGAATGGCTGTGCTTTTACACAGTGATGAATCATTAAAAAGACAGGCCCTGAGCGATGGCATGAGCTGGATCACAAAGCCCAAATTACCATGAAATAGCTTCTTGTGATGTCCAGGGAACACACTGCAGCTTGGTGCCAAGCCCCCAGATTCTAACTGATGGAGAACTCCAGCTGTTTGACTGCTGAACGCACTGCTTGTGTCCTAGCCCTGCCACTGAATGTTGGACCTGCTGAGCCTGGCTGAGTCGTGTCCCCAGTGTCTGGACCCAGAGGTACGTGCACCTGCCTGCTACTGAGTGACACCTCTTTGGGTGTCTGCACTGTAGTAATTCCTGCCGTACACAAGTGGAGGCAGAACAACAGTTCAAGGAGGGGAAAATGGTGGAAAATAGGATAAGAACACAGTTTATAAAATACGAAGGTTTCAAGACATTCAGATGCCTTTGGAAGATGGGTCACAGCCTCCCAGACAGCTCCATTCGCGTCTGCTAGACCAGCGTGAAGCAATGTTTGAGTGTTAGGAGACAAATTTTGGCTTACGTTTAAAAAGATTTTAAAAATCAGCATTGCATTACTGTGCCTTCACTCAAATGTGCTGGAAAGCAAGCAAGGGTGCTAGCTCTCTCAGGGTGAGCAGAAGCTGGGAATTGTGGTGTGCCCAGGCCCCCTTTGCTGTGTGCACCGTGTGCTCCTGGTCCACCTTGTGTTGGGCAAGTGATGCAGAGCAGCTCTGCTTGGTGGGGTGTTTGTGTAGGAGGTTTGTCTCCAAAAAACATGCTCGGTCTCGCAGGGATTCGTTGGTCAGGAAGAAATGGCAACAGGTGTTGTTTACTTGGGTATTGCAGTGTGGGGAGGAAGGGAATGAAAATAGGATGATCCATCTATGAGATACTGGTGCCTTGAACTGAAGTATCTCAGAGTAAAGGAGATTGGCTGCATTGCTGGGGTTGTGGGAGCAAAGAGTTACAGCCAAGCTCAGCCCTCTCCTCCCTGCCTCCATGGGTATCCATTTTAGTGGCAAGGAGGGGATCTCGGGTGTCAAAATTGGGATTACTCTTGGAAATGTTCTCTGTGTGTGTGTGTGTGTGGCAGTGATACACACGTCTTGTTGCCGGTTGGGAGCAGAGTGGGAGACAGAAGTGATTCTTGACCCCAGAGGAAGAAGTGGCCGGAGTCTTTGTTCTGAGGAAGTGCTGGGTCTGTGGGAGTCCAGGAGGGACTGACGATTGGTTGTGAGTGGCCAGCCCTATCAAACCCAGGTGGCTGGCGAGTAACTGAAATCCACAGAGGTACAGAATTTTGGACCAAAGAGGGAACTCCATGGCAAATTCGATATCCACAAAAAGGGATTTATCGCCTAAACCAAACAAGGGAAAGGAATGTGTATATGGAGAAGTGCACCTGTGAACAGGCACTGTCTCGAGGACGTGACTGTCTGTGCTGATGTTGTAAACCAATCAATTGTGCCAACTATCAAGGGAATGGGAAATGAACCCATGTAAAACTCACTGATGGTTCCTGGGTAAGGTGCTCGTATTTTAATTTTTGGGGAGCTGGCTGCATCAGGGTGTTTGCAGATGGCGGTTCAAACTCAGGACTATTGGACTGCCAAGCAGGTAACAGCACCATAAGAAATGTGTAGCATGGAGATTTCAGTGGGCCTGGCAATACTGAAATGGGACCTTCTTCCAAAGTTTCTGATCCAGTACCAACCGGTCAGAGTACAACTGCACCTGGCAGGTAGATGCCAGGTGCTATGCAGGGGCATGGAGATGTGAATACAGAAGAGGTGCAGGACATATTGTAGTACAGGAGCCTTTTGATGACGCCCTAAAAGCTGGAGGTACCTGAGATGGTCTTTTCCCTTGGAAAGGCAGACGACACTTGGACCCTGAGGGGTTGTTTCTGGGTTTGTGGGCAGCATGCATACAGAAGGTTACCTGCAAGTTGGACAGGAATATGTTATATAGGACACATTAGACCCTTGTTCTTTTTATTGCCCCAGGTCCAGGGAAACACTTTGGGGGTTAAAGTATATGATCTAATAAGGGAAAAGCAATCAATTGATACTAGTCTAACTGGAAGAAGTGGCCAAAAATGGGGTAGGGATGAGTGGCCACCGGAGTGAATTATACAGCACTTTGGACCAGCAACTTGGAACCCTCATGAAGCAATTTATGGAGCAAGAGAACCAATTTACAATTTAAACAGGATAATTAAATTAGAGGCTGTTCTAGAAATTATAACCAATCAAACAGCCCAGGCTCTCGATCTTTTAGTGGATCAAGCTACTCAGATGAGAAATGTGATTTTCCAGGACTGAATGGTCTTATACTATTTATTAGCAAAGGTGGCAGAGTTTGTGGGAAGTTGAATGATTCCAATTGTTGCTTGCAAATAGATTACAATGGGAAATTGGTAAAGCAAATAACAGAAGAAATAAGAAAATTGGCCCATGTACCAGTTCAAACGTGGAAAGGATGGGAGTGGGGCATGTCTTCCTGGCTACCTGGAGGACCTTGGATTGAGAGAATGTTGTTTTTCTTTCTCTGTGCATTCACTACATTATTCTTTTTGCTGTGCATGATACTTTGCTTTATGGAGCTCATTCAGCATGTGATCAAGGGAGTGCAGGTGGTAGCCATACCCAGTGGCCGGGGAATGGCCATGAAAGGCAGAGGATGATGCCTCTACAAATAGTTCCAAAACAAAAAATGGGTCAAGAAGAAAGGATTGAATTGACGGTGGCTGAGGTTTGTAAAGACAAATACTAAGAAAAAAAAAAAAAAAAAGTGGGGGACTGAGCAGAACAAAGGAACCTGCGTCTTTACAAATGAACCTGCGTCTTTACAAATAAGGGAGTTACGAAGGATGTGGAGCACAGACAGGGAGGCTAGGGAGGCTGTGCGATGTGGATGTACTTGGTGCTGTTGACCTCGAGAGAACAGGAGCGGGTCAGGGGGTTCCTTATGAGTAAATGACCCCAGAATAAACACTGGTAGAGGAGGCACAAGCATAATGAGCTAATGAATATTAACATTGCCATCCAGGGGAGGCATAAAATCATTTTAATTAGACATGCAATGTATGGCCAGGAAGGGGGAACATACCCAGCAGCAACATATGTTAGGTAGGCTGGGAAGTCTGTAACTTCTAAAGTACCTTGGTCAAGCAGGAAGAGGAGAGGGCGCACCTCGTTTGGGAAATTTTATTACGATAAAAAGAGTCTGCATCCTCCGGGAATTAGAGACACCCCATAGGGGTAAGCCCTGGTGGACTTTTTGTTCATTCGATAAGGTTTGAGGACTCTGCTGGGGACATTCGGTTCTTGACAGCGAGATTTTTCCACGCGCTGGGTCTGTCGCGGGCCGAGGGGGCAGCCCAGGCTCGCGGGGAGGCAGCTGGGGGCGGCGGGCAGGGGCACCTCGCGGGTCCTTGCCCACCAGGGCTCTCCTCGCCGTGCGGGGATGCTGCGGGGCGCAGGCTGCTCGCGGCCGCCGTGCGGGGGCCCTGCGGCTGCCGGTCCCCGGGCGGAGGGGCCTAAGGCCGCCGGGGCCGCCCCCCCGCTC